>JAMKQA010063353.1:0-11927 GCA_024699735.1 Posidonia australis
ACTTTTTGATCATCCACACATTGGAAAAGCCATAGCAAATATTATAGAAGATATTAGTAAAGAATTTAAAATATATAATAAAATTAATACAATATCTTCTGATAATACTTCTAATAATAATGTTGCAGTAGGAATATTACAAAGAAATTTAAAACCTATATTAAATGGTGATTTATTTCATTGTAGATGTTGTTGTCACATTTTAAATTTAATTGTACAAAAATGTATACTTTGCATTTGACGTTATATAGAAAATATAAGAGTAACTATATTATTTATTCAAACATCAGGTAAAAGATTTCAAGAATTTAGATATTTATGTGCAGAACAAGATATAAAAGCTAAAAAAATTAAATTAGATGTTCAACATAGATGAAATTCAACATATGATATGCTAACTTCATGTTTATCTTATAACGCAATTACAACATATTATAATTCAAGATCTAATTATTTACTAAATGATGAAGATTGGAATAATACTAATGTAATTCATACATTTTTAGAACCATTTTATACTGCAACAAATCAATTATCTAGTCAATATTATCCTATTAGTTCTTTAGTTTTAGTTAATTTATTTAATATTACAAATACTTTTCAACAATATAAACAATTCCCACAATTTGAATATATTATTAAAATGATGGAAGAAAAATATAATAGTTATTGGAATGAACCTCCAATGTGGTCATGTTTAGCTTTAATCATGGATCCTAGACATAGATTAGTTAATTGCATGGTACTTATAAATGATGTTTTTAGTAATATGAATCAAGATGAAAAAATAAATGGATATAATAATAAAATTAAGGAAACTTTATTTGCATTATTTGAAGAATATGTTAATAATTATGGTGAAACTAGTTCTAGTACACATACATCTAGAGTTGTAGGATCACATAGTAGTAGTAGTAGTTCATTTTGGAGTAGATTAAATATGAAAAAAAGAAAATATGTAAAAGTAACAACTAGTAATGAATTAGAAAATTATTTAGAATGTGAATTTGCATTTAATGATATTAAAATGGATAATTTAGATCTATTAAAGTGGTGGTCTAGTATTACTGTTAGGCTTCTTATAATTTTAGTATAGCTAAAGATTTACTAACGATTCCAACGTCTACTGTGGCGTCGGAGTCTGCCTTTTCTGCAGGAAAAAGAGCTTTAAGTTATAGAAGATGTAAATTATCAGAAAAATCTGTAGAAGCCTCTGTCTACTTGAAAGATTGGTATGATGCAGTTGATCATTAATAAAATTTAAACTTAAACGATGAATCAGAAGACGAAGAAATAACAACTTCAACAGAGACGGGAGCTTCTACTACAGATGAAAAATGTATAAATTTCTCTTGTAAATTTTTTAATATATATTAATGTAATAATTGTAAACGTAAAAAAAAGTAATTTATTGAATATCAGAATATCTGATGTAAATGTAAAACTGTAAATTTCAAGTTTTTATTGTTTTTTATGTATATAGGATATTAATGTAAATTTCATTTATTTAATAATAATTAATTTTTTAAATTTAATTGTTAATGTAAAATGTTGAATATCTTTTCAAGTTTTTTAATTTATACATTAATTATTTAATAATAAATAAATTTTTTTATTTAAAAATCTATTGACCGGCCTAGACCGGCCTGACCCATGGATCGACCCACAAGCGGGCTACGAACCTTGCCAAGCTGGGGGATTTTAATCCATGGCCCGACCCTTTTTCGTGGACAGGTTGGGCTGGCCCGGTCTAGGCCCATCAGGGCCTACCATTTTTTAGGTTAGGCTGGCTCGTTTTACATGTCTAAACAACCCCTAATTTAAAACCAATTAATTAAACCATAAATCACAAAATCAAAATTTTAATTAAAATCACAAAATCCAAATAAAAACCTAAAACCAAAACCTTAAAATCCCTTAAAACCTTAAAAACAAAAACTTAAAAAAAAAAACTAAAATCACAGGCCCACTCGCAGGCCCAAAACCAAGCCCAATACCCCATTACATGCAACAATCACAAACTTAGGAAAGTGAAAAATAATTTCGGCCAGCGCCGGCGACCCGAGTTTTCCAGCGAGATTTCCGACAGAATCCCTTCATCTCCGGTGCATATCCCTAATCTCCCATAATCTCCAGCCATTTCTCCCTCCACCTCATGCCCGATTCAACGACGTCTAGCCACTAGAGGAGGATCGACGGTTGGAGAAGAGACCGTCGGAGTTTAAAGCCTCTAGCTGCCGATAGACACTTCTCCTCTTCTAGACTCCCTCCTTCTAGCGCTTCAACCCACAGAGCAAATCCCCTAGGCAACCCATCAATCCCCCACATCCAGAGCCTCTCCTTAAGCCTTTGGCAACCCTAGAGATCCCCTAAACCGTCGCAGCCAAAGCTTCCAGGACCATCATCGGCGAGCTTCACTAGGAGGACAACCGCCTTCAGCCAGGTAATCTCCCTCCTTTTAATTTTAAATCATGTGCCTTAGGTTTGGAAAACACCTCCTAGTCTTCTAGTCGTTTTTAGCCAGAGTTGGCTACCCTGTTAGTCGTCTCCCCTTCCTCCGGTGATGGGTTCACCACTACCAGCGAAGCCTCTGGCCTCTTGGGACAGGTGAAGCCACCTAAGCCTCTCCTCCCCTTTTCCTCCTCCTCCTCCCTGAGTTTCCATCACTCAGGAGAGGTCCCTCTGGCCTCCCTTGCTTGAGAGCGTCGCCGTAGCTCCGTCAACCGCCGACCGCCGCCGTCGAAGTTCCCTACAGCCTTCGGTTGCGCCCCTTCCACACCACCTCCTCCAGAAGCTCCGCTGCACCGCCACGAACTTCTCCAAGCAGTCGCGTTGCCGTTCCAGAGCCTGGAGCACCGCCCTAGCCTTCGTCGTGGTCGTCTCCAGCGTAGGGGATGGATGGAACCCCCCAGACCTCCCTGGTCCTCGCTGACGCCTCCAGGAGTCTCCTTAGGCCTCCTTGAAGCTCCCACGGTCCACGTCGCGCCACACTAGTTGCCGCGTCGTAGCCAGCTCCCTCACCGTTATCGTCCTAAGCACCGATCAATACCTCGCCGGAGCCAGAGGTGGGGAGGGCATCTCAGACCACCCCAGCCCCGTCCAACGCTCTGGAGTGCTCCACCGTCACCCCCCTCAGCTTCCTGGGCCATCGTCGAAGCCCTCCCGTTGTTGCACCGCCACTAGGTTGTCGCTGGAGGTCGCGTCGGAGTGAGAACTCCAGCAATCCTCTGATGAACTTCGAAGAGTAATTTTTTTAACTTAGGTTCAGTTAATTTTAGGATTTTATTCTTAGGTACTTAAATCATTTCTTTTAGGTCCTGTTTTTTTTATATTTAAGTCCTTGTAGTTTTAAATAACTTTCATTTCTTTATTTTTTTCTGTAAGAATTGCATCTAACTCCCTACATGTTTTAATTTTTTATCTTTATTGCATTCATACATGTTTTCTCACATTTAAGTCTTTGAGATCAGGTTTTCTTTGCAATTATGTCCTTAAGTTTTACACTGAGCCCCTACAGTTTTCAAAAATAAACCTTCTTTGTAAGATTTGCATTCTAAGCCCTAAAAGATTTTAAAATCACACTAACCTTCATAAAAGTTGAATTTTTATCACATTTAAGTCCCGAAATTTTGCATGTAGGCCCTTGGGTTCATAACATACAGTCATTGAGTGTAGGAAATGTGCATCCAGACCCTTAGACTAATTTCAAATTCATCATTTAAGATTTTAATTGTTTTTACACCGATTTTTGACATTTTCCACTTATTGCATTTATAATTTTGCACTTAAACATAGATTTCATTTAAAAATCATGTTTGCATTGTGAAATAATCTTTAATTCGACATTTTAGTACATTTGCACTTTATTTGTGAATTTTACACATTAGACCCTGAACTCTAAGGAAATTATCAATGTGCAATTCTCACACACCAGTGCCACATTTCCATTTAATCCATCATTTGCACACTAGGATAAAAGTCACTGTATACATTTTAATCTAGGTTTTTCTCCTTTTTTGTGATTTTTGCATTTTGATTCTTGTATTTGTCATTTATCACGTTTACATCATTTTTCTTGTTTTTAAGACCTAATCCTTTTCATGTTTTCTTGCAAATAATATTTTTCTTGACATTTTGCATACATTAGACCATGCATCATACACATACATGCATCTATCACATCTAACCATAGAAATGACCAGATTGTCCCTATGCCTCCAATTCATACATATGCATGTTAGTTCTTGCATTAAGTCATGCATAATCTTTATCTAAGTCATTATTCAACATCTTTTACACATTTAAGGACACTTTCATGCATTTTGCTTGTTTTTATTGCATATCATCCATTTTGAGCAAGTCCGCATTTGATGTGTTTTTCTACAGATTTTTCTGTAGCACATTTTCCGATTCCTTCGCTTGATATTCGATTTAATTGAGATTCCAGACCATTCTTTTCAAAAATATCGTCATTTCATGTGATTTTCTTTGTCATGTCGTGTTTCATGATTTCGTTATTTCGTGTGGATTTCTTCGCAATTTTTGCATACTATCTTGCACATCCATCTAGCCTTATCTTGACATTCATATTAGCATGATTAGAGCACAATCTAGACTTAGCAAGCGAATTGAACTAGAATGATCGAGTTTCTCGAGCTTACAGGGATGCCTAACACCTTCCCCGTGTTTAACAAGAATCCTTACCATTCTCTGGTTTGTAGATATTTGACCTTTTCATTTGCATCACATACATTCATCCTTTTGTGGTTTGTCTGTGGTTTTCCTCGTCTTTCCCTTAAAAGACTAGGTGACGACTCCATTTTTTTCGCTTAATCCTATCTTACACCTTTGCTATCTTGGCATGGCTGTGGCCTCCTCCCTCTGGTGCGACCCCACACCAAACCCCCGAGCGGACATAGTCACAGCATGCTCCATCCATCAGTACTACAAAGACACACAAATCAGATAGTTAGAAAATGCAGTCGAGTGATAGCAAGAAGGGCATAACAAGTGCCAATGCTTACTGTCAAGAGCAAGTACAACCCGACATGGGAGTAGAAGTTCTTACGAACCACATAGTCCAGCCTGCAGAGCAAATAAGCGTAGCTGGCACCACTCCAATTGTAACGATCCAACTTGTTTACATCAGCAAGATAAATAAGCTAGTCGATCGCTACACAATATCCCAAAGTATCACAGAAAATCAATCCAATCAACTTGAGAAGGAAATGATAGAGAGCAAAGTCGTCCACCCGCAATCCTGGAGCAAGATCCGACCAGATTTTCGTCCACTTCCACAACCAGCTGTAGCAAAAGTAGTAGAAGCCCTAAGTCACTGACGGACGATCTCGTCCCTAAACTCTCGGAACCTTGGAGAAGCCCTACGTGGCCTTTTACACTATAGGCTCGCCATCAAAGCTCATCCTAGTTAGCAGCGTCCAATGGTCGGGTAGGATCGTTATCTTGTCGAACGGAAGGTGAAAAGTATGCATCTCGTGACACCACCTCTCCACCAGAGTCCGAAAGAACTAATAATGTCCGTGAATGGCACGAATCCATAGTAAGCTTTCGAAGGGATTGTGGTCCAATAGAAAATCCCTCAAAAAGTCCAAAAGACGCTCAAAATGCTCAAGCATAGGTGCCCAAAGGCATCGCATGGCTCGGCCAATGTCACCTACTTGTCAAGCAACAATAAAATTAAGTGAGTAACTGAATATGCTAGTTAAAACAAAAGACTAGGGATTTTAAAAAAAAACGAATATACCTCAAATCTCTCCTTGTTGCTGATATGGGAGCTGATATGCAAGCCAGAGGCATCTGCACTCGCCTGCAAGCCAGAGGCAGCTGCACTCGCCTCAAGAATCTCGTACTTTGGGTCAGACTGCAAACAAGAAGACTGTGATCAGCCAAATTCAACTTCAAGTAAGCTAATATGACATAAAAGACTGCATTATTCTAAGAATTCACCAAGACAGAGCTTTCTGCCACAAGGCAGAATATTCAATCAATAGGCATCTGGTTAAAGCAAGTAGTTTTTTTTTCATCAGAAAAGGACAAGTTGTATTTTGGGTCATATTGAATAGCCAAATTCAGTTTGTTTTGCCAGAAAAGACCAGGATTACATCACCAATACAGAATTAAGCATATTCAAGTAAACAAAAATTCAGAAAAGTCACAACCATTAGGTGGTGACCCGGTTACACAATATTGTACAAACTTAGTGACATTTTCAGGTCAAGACATCACTAAAAGAACACAAAACATTCGGGGTCATGCAAGAGGCTCATTCATCATGGTAGTAACCTAGTCAAATCATGGCCAAAGTTAAACAGGAGCACATTGTTCAACAAAAATTCGATGGCATTTTACAGTATTGTGGCATTGTTTGTGTTGGCATTTCACTACATTGTGGCATGAACTAAGTTGGCAAATATAGTGTAAAGCTTGATCTGCAAATGCAAAACAAATCTTCTTGGGCATTTACCAAGCCCATCCGTGGCCGTCCAGGAAGGGCACAACCAGCTTGCAACAGCCGACATGGCCGCCGGCCGACGCTGACCGACCACCACTCCATTCGACCTGTCCTCCACCCCAGAAGCTAGCCAGCGTGCCGGTCCAAGACCTCTGACAGCCTGCCACCAGTCCACTTTGGCGAGACTCGTTGCCGGTTGTTCCCCAAGTGCCCACTGTGTTGGACAGTGAGGAAGGCTACAGGCATGCCCGACGACGTGAAGAGGAGGATCAGTCGAGCCCAGGGAAACAAAAGAAAAAGGAAAAAAGAGAGAATAATGGAAGAGGAGAAGGAAGAGGAGCAAGGTGTGCACCATCTCTCCCGGTTGCCCGAGTCGCCGTTGATCTCTCCAACGCTGCATTGCGCGTCGCGGTTGCGCGGTTGAAATGCCACTCGATCACGCCCTGAGCCTTGCCATCAGTCCAAGCCCTAGCCGCCGGTTAGCCATGCAAAGGAGGAGTGGAAGACGAGAGGACAGTAGTGAGGAATGAATCGTTGGAGGAGAAGGATAAGGTTTTAAATGAAGGCATTATTCATTTTATAACAAAAGGAAATCAATGTGAATAAAAATTATTTTGGAAAAATACGAAAGTCAACCAAGCACTAAACACCTACTGAAATAGTTGTAACTTCCATGGGGCCTGTAAATATTGAAAATTATACAACATGTCGAGCAGCTTTTGCGTCAGTTTTGGACTAAAGTATAATTTTTCTAAGAAAATTGCGACCCCAAAAAGGCCATAGAGCCAGATTAGTGTCTCTGGACATGGAAATCGGAACAGGTTGACTTTGGACCGCACGACCCAGTCTTGGCTCAGCATGGCCAGGGCCCGACAATCCCATACGTGGGTCAGGCCCACAGTGGGTCGTGTTGGGCTTAGGGGTCAGGCCTGCAAAGGCACGTTTACTAGGCCCAATTTGACCCGTAAAACAGCCTGGACTGGGCCAGGCCGGGCCGACCTACCTGCAAAATTTTTAAAAAAAACACAAGGCCGAGTTGAGCCCGACTGGTTAAAAAAAACACGGGCGGGCTGAGCCTGCTCGTGTAAAAAAATAAAATAAAATAAAATACAGCCTAACCCTTTTAAAACAAAAAACAAAAAAAAGAAAACACAAGCCCAGCCCATTCAAAAAAAAAAAATGAGCCCGACCTTTAAAAAAATAAAAATAATAAACAAGCAACGGTCCAAATGAATGTTGCAATTTGCAAAAGGTCGTTGTCAAACGGCCAAATAAAATGACCATGGTAAATAACACCTGTTTAGGAATAAATTCATTAAAATGTAAATAATTACAAAATGAATTTTACAGATGTTACAATTTAAGATGTTGTGACTCAAGTCATCCATTCACACGACTACACGATGCAGTACCCCTAATTCCCCATCCACTGTCCACAGTTCGCTTATGCCCTACTACCACATCCTAGTCATCGGCCTAATCCCAAGCCTCATCATTGCTCCAGCCTCCTCCTATCCTCTAGCACTCCCATTGGCCGTTGCAACTCCGAATAGCCACGTCCTCCAGCCTCCACTATGTCAGGCGTCGACGCGTCGCTAGACTCCAGCATCTAGCCTCCTACCCTCCTCCCTTTCTTTGATGCACCCGTTGTGGCCTACGAGTGCTTGCAGCCTCTAACTTCCTCTAGTCCTTTCATCCTCCGATAGTTTGGCTACGACGCTCCACACTCCCATTCCTCCCTAGACCTTGGTAAGAACAATCCATCATTCCATGATTCCATCAACTGATGTTGATCATTGATCAATGGAAATTTAATGAATAATAGAATAGGTATAGTTGTTGAATCTACCTCTAGATTTGTTGATATCCATGTCCATGTTCTTTCTGTGTTGCTATATGCAACATTTGCTTTTCTTAATAATTTTCTCCTTTGATTCAAAATCCCTGTTACATTAAATAAACATAATTTTACATTTAAAATCCCTGTGTTCTTTCTCGGACTCCTAGGTAGCGTTTACTAATGCTTATAGAAAAATAGATTATTTTCATAGGCAGCGTTTTTAAAAAATCTAGTCTTCATAGTTTTTTATAATCAGCTTATTTGAAAGTTTTTATGCACAAACAAAAAGTTAGCGTATTAAAATAATATGACATAAAAAATTTGTTTGGTTTAGTTTTTCAAGAATAAGCACTTTTTTGAATAAGTTGGTTCTAATAATCGTTACCAAACAGACTCCTAGTCTACTATAGAGATTTGTTGTCATTTTCATTTCTATTATTGTTTTCATAAAATCTAGTTATACATTTTAGAGATTACATGACCTTACATCATGTAGGTGAAAAGGAACATCTCTATTCAATAAGATTCAACATCTTTCTCTCTTTTTTGAATTTGTGCGAAAAGACAAAAATACTTCAGGCCAAATTTATTTTATGCAGCAATGCTAATTTTAACTGCTTTCTGAAAGTTTGACTGCCTTCACTTGGTCAATAGTTTTTTTTTGATTAACGGTTTAGATATTTAGTATTTCATCGATTTAAAAGCTAGGTAAGAAATAATGTCATAGTGTAAATATTACAAAGCATCAGGCATAACAGTCTTAACAAAGTATCAAAATTATCACCAATGGTGGAGCAAATGAAAATGTAACACAAAAATTTTCTTCAGTAAAAAGGTCAATATCACTCTTCCAGATTCTCCATGGTATTCTGAGAATCATCTCCAGATGGAATTCTTGATGAAGAAGGAATAGAAGGGAGAATGGAACACTCTACAGGTTGTGAAACTATAGCAGAGACAAATTGCAACATTTCCTCCTTCTCACTTGGTCAATAGTGGTGTAGCCAGGAATTGATGCAATGGAAAAGGTTTGTTTGAGAAGTATCTGCCAACCGACATTTACACAGATTATTATGATGCCCTTGATAAATATTATATTTTGAAGTGTTATTGGTACCATTGAATGTCTCTCTTGCTATCTAATAAAATTTGCCAACCTTTCCAAAAAATAAAGAATGTCCATTGGTATCTCATTTTTTTGTTCTGTAACATCAATTCCCAAGTTATTTATTATAAATAGTTCAAGTTGGTGGCATTTTTGGCTATCAATGAAGGGTTATGAAATGATTATGCCTTGGACTATCCATTTAATGTGGATTTAGAGATTGGATTTGTGGTTAAAGTGGATCAACTCTGTTTTGTGTTATTTTTTGTAGCCAAGTTATCCTCAGAATGTATGGTAGCTTCATCATAGTTGTATGAAGAAGAGGTGTAGACTAAAAGATAATTCTATTTTGTAACAATTAATTCTTTTAATGACATAAATTTCTTGTAATTGTATCCTTAATCACCTCAAATTTAGAAATATTCTCATCAATTTATTATTTACTAGATCTGTTAAATGTCCTGTTCTCCTAATATTATTCTTATCCAAACAAGAGGATTTAAACTTATGATGTGATTACTCTTGTCAGCTTGTATAATTTTTTCAGAGCATGGTAGTAGACCTATACAGTTTTTTCTGAAAAAATGATGAAGTGGGGGCTTGAGCCTCCACCATCTCACCATTATTGATGGTTGTTTAAATCCTGAGACAAACAAATTGGGAATATGTGACAGAAAAATAGAAAATATTTCACTTTCAAATCTTTTACATCTATCCTACATTATCACTTATCATAATTTCTTGTGATTGTTTTGCATCTTATTTGTTTATTCCATTTTGAATATTTTGATCATGTATGCTTGCCCTGCATTTGCAATTATCCTATTCTTTTATCCAGCTTCTAGACGGTATATGCTTTATGATTTCAAACTAAAAAGCCAAGCAAAACAACTCCAAAGCTGCAAAGGAGATAAAAATCAACTATGGTAACTAAGGAAATAAGGTACTTTTATTTAGACTTTCAAATGTTAATGACCATGACCAGCACCACCTCTGAAAAGCTATTTTGCGCACTGATCCTTCGTATATGTTTATTATTGCCTTTTCTTACTTATATTACTTGAAAAAATAAGCTTGGATGCTCTCACTGATAAATAACTTTGAAGTTAAGTAGACAATCACTTGCAAAGTTTAAAATTCAGTGGCTAGATTTTGCTAGCCACATGCTGCTTCTCTATAGTTTTGATTCAAGTGTTTGGAATTAATGTGAACAATTAGAAGTTGTTAGAAACTTATGATCATGATTAATTGTTTATGATCCTGAAATGGCAATTAATTGAACCGTTATTATACATGAAAAATGATAATCCATGAGGTTGCAAATTGGTCAATGTTGTTTGTCATTGTTAGGAGTTCTAATGTTCAAAGATTGAGATTCTAGTGTCCCCTTTTATGTGGTTAAGATTGACAAATCAATGAGAATAGTTGGAAATGCATCGTTTAATTTTAATTTTGTTGTCATTTTAATGATGGATATTTAGATTGTCGATTTAATTTTGTTTTATAATTATTTTGATTTGTTTGAGAGTTCCAATTGCATCATCTATTTCAGATACAACATATTTTATAACAGATGAATTTGTACATACGAGTTCACGATGAATTACAATGGTTTTCAGAAGCATGCATTGGCTCACGTTAGTGAACACCGACTTCTACAGGTACATGCTTGTATCTCTCTGACTCGAAGAAGATTATTTGTCTTTTTTTATTTGTTTGTACAAGCTTATTATGCTAGGTTTTAAATTACCATCACTAGAAAAGTGCATGCAGTTCAGATAATATTGTGCTACGGTTTGATGTTATATTTATATATGAGCTCTAAATCCAATCTTCCAGTTCTCCAAATGTCATGACATTTGGATGAAAAATAAAAATGGATAGAAGTAACTTCGTAGAAAACTTCAGGAGGTAAGTAATGTTATGACATTACTCTATGGATGAAAAATAAAAATGTGATATAGATAAAAATTTTATGACATTACTCTAATGATAGGCTACCATTGCAGCAAAAAAAATCCAAACTTTAGCAGAATGCAAAGTCTTGTGTCTTGAAGCTACTGTTTTTTTTTGTCAAAGGTAAGTAATTAATATTAAATAGACCTCGGCGTAAGTCAGGGGTCAAAATAAGATAAAATTAGACAATGTTCTTGTCAAAATTACAGACAGCCAATGATGGCAGAAATGTCCAAAAATAGAAAGAAAAGGTAAAGGTAAAGGAAACAGAGGGCGAGCTACTGCTCCATAGCTTCAGCAGGAGACGCAGTAGCAACAGGTGGGATAATGGAGTCCGAGGAGGTGGGAGGAGCATCAGAAGGGGTAGAAAAGTTCTCTGCCCAGGCAGCCTTCATGGAAGCCACAGTGCTCCTCAAGTCCTCCTTATCGAAACCTGGTAGAAGAGATTCTAACCAAAACTCCATTAGACCAATAATATCAGAAATAATAACAAAAGCAGGCTTAGTAATATTGCGAAAAATTCTGGCATTCCGTTCTTTCCAGGTTACCCAAAG
>JAMKQA010063356.1:0-14234 GCA_024699735.1 Posidonia australis
TGCATGGAAAATTGACAAACGTTTAGCTACCCCCCCCCCCCCCCCATGGAGGAACAAGAACAAGAGTGGCACATGTGTGTGTCACCGAACAGAACCTGAGAGAAGGCAATAGGATAAACTAGGCTGATAAGGCCCGATGGATTTCTCAGGAATGAACTAGGAGAAAGAGGATAAAACCCTGAAGTTCTAGCATCCTTAGAGCTTGTTGGCTCAGACAAGTTAAGGTTGGCTATTCTAGGGTGTGCTCGTGCATGTGCTGGTGTGGGTGCAGGTGTGTGTGTGTGCTGCCTCCTAGGGGTTGATGATAAAGTCTCCATTGTCAATCAAATCTTGGATAGCATTCTGGAGAGTAAAACACTTGTTTGTCGAATGCCCTTAGGCACGATGGAATTGGTAGAGCAAATTCGTCTTATACCACCTAGGAAGCGAGTCCAGTGGTGGATGAACCTCCGGTAGCTGAAGGAACGACGCAGCTTTAGGAAAGATGTCGCTCAACGACTCTTCGAGTAGGGTGAAGTTGCTTTCCCTACGTCAAGGTCACCTTTACCCTTGTTGCATCCCTAGCTAAGCTGACACAACGTGACGCATTGGCTCAATAGTAGTGTGTGTGTGTGTAATGCATGCAAAAGTAGATGCTGGTGAGTGTATAGACATAGATGTGGGTGCTGCATCTTGCATGCCAACGACAATAGCCCCATTGTCAATCAATGTCTGAATGACATCCCACAGAGTGTGGCAATTATCAGTTGAGTGCCCCAAGGCTCGGTGATAATCGCAGTATACGTTCGCATCGTACCACCGAAGAAGTGGAGTTGGTGAGGAACGTGGATCCGGGAGTCTTAGAAGCCACACAACCCGAGGAAAAATAGTGCTCAGCATGTCAACCAGTGGAGTGTAGTCACTTTCAATGCGACGTCTCGTTTTTCCTTAGGTTGTTGTCCTTGCCGAGCCAATGCGACGACGTAACCATGCAGGTGGAATCTTGCACGACTCCGAGGTGCGTGGAAACACACGAGGAGACACGATATGGTCACAACAAAGATGGTGAATCTGATGGAGGAGACTAGACTCGGAAACATCAAGGACGGATAAGAAAAGAATAAGGAAAAGGAGTCGTCACCAAGTCTTTTAGTGGAAAGATGAGGAAAACCAAACACCAAGGAAAAACCTAAAGAAGTCAATGCAAAGAAAACACATGTATGCTCTATGCCTAATGGATGTAGTGCACAAATCAATGAGGGCCAGAGAAAGGGTAAGGATTCTTGTTATGCACGGGGAAGGTGTTAGGCACCCCCATGCGCCCGAAAAAATCGATCTTTCTTGGTTTTCTTGCTTGCTACTGATCTAGTTTGTTGATGCTTGCCTACGTCGAATGCACATGCCTAAGATGAATGTGAAAATATGCCAAATCATAGTGAAGAAAAGAAATAATAAGTAAAATAATACAAGGAAAATGTAGGCATTGAAAATGCCACTTTACAGTACGCCCTTAGGTGATGAGGAAAATAGTGATAATTGAGAATACTCAGAAAGCATCGCACAAATTAGCGGAAACTTGATGAAATCCGAGAAAATCAAATGAGAGAAAATAATCCTCATTTTGGTCAATGTCTGCATTGTCAAGCCTGTTAATGTTTGTCCTCGGGCGATGAAAATTCAAATCACATCAAAATCACAAAAATCAGAAGAAATCCAGGGAATAATGTGAAAACCAAGTTTGAAATAAGTTCGAAATGCGTGCATGATGTAAGAAAGTAAACATGAGGATGTACACATGAAAAAGGGGAACAAAATGTACAAAAGGAAGCATGTGTGACATATGTAAATTTCCAAGGACCTCTATGCAAAAATCACATGTCCTGAATAAAGGCTACTATTCCATGGCTAAATCAACTAAAACGTTTAAGAAAACACATTTTATGCTATTTTAAAGAAGTTGGGGGTTAAAAGTGCAAAACTGTGTAATTTATGGCAAATTTCTGATTCTTAGGGTCTAATCTGCAATTTTGCTAGCAAAACATGTTCTCAGTGTAATTTTGAAGAAATTCAGGGTCAAAAGTGCAAAATAGTGGACTCATGGTTGAAAATAATAACTTTCAGCGACTGATTTGCAAATATGCCATAAAAACATGCATTCATTACAAATTTAGTGAAGTTCAGGGTTTAAAATGCAATTCTGATCACATTTGAGAAAAATTGGAATCTGCAGGGTTTAGTTTGCAGTTGTTCCAGAAAATCATGCATTTTAAACAATTTCAATGAAATTTAGGGTTTTCTGTGCAAATTATGGACTCAAAATGAATGAAAAGTAAATCAGAAGGTTTTATGTCAAAAATTAAAGCTTGGAAAACATTAACAAAAATTTAAAAAGGTGACACTACAATTTTACAAAACAAAACATTATTAAAATGGTTAAAAACTAATGCAAGGACCTAAAAGCAAAATAAAAGGACCTAGTTGCAAACAAAATAAAAGAAACAGAGTTTTTTTCAAAAGAAGTTTTTTTTAAAAAAAAATAAAGAACGACGGCAATCGACGACGGAACGTTGCCGTCGACGGCCACCTAGGATGCGTTTCAAGGCCTCCTCAATGCCTGATCTTGCATCCAAACCCACTGTGAACAAGAGGGAAGAATGAAGGGAAGATCCAACGGCTTGGATCAGGCATCAAGCGGTACCAGTATTCTCCCCACCTTACTCGCCGTCATTGTGACTTTGACGATGGTGATAGAGAAGAAGAGGTCACTAGAGGAGCTGGAACGGTAGACTAAAGGTCCAAGAATTTAGTGGGCGCAGTGCGGTGCATTTTCGACCATCCAGAGGTAAGAAACATTGTGCGAGCTCCCCTCTCGACAATGCCTTGTGACAACTCCGGTGACGGTGGTTGCTAGATGCGATCGGGCTTCAATGTTGTATCCTATGGGCTCCGTTGTGTAGGGAAAGAGTAGGGGAAAGTGTCCCGAGGGTCGGAGAGGCACAGTGACGCGTGAGGCGTCCGGTCGACCTCCACTAGAGGTTGTCTTCTCCAGCGACGACGAAGCTACATCCGGTGACTCTTCTCCAACGACATCTAGATTGAGGGAGAGGCTTCTAGGGTAGAGGAGAAGGAAGAAGGGACCAAGGCCAACTCAATTACACACACCAGGGCACAAATCACTCACTTGATTCGTGCCCCCACCTCCTCTGCCAAACAATCATGTCCGGCGACCCAAAAAACTCTGATTCAGGCTAAGGAAGCTACCTGGCCTTACTAGAATCAACTCAGGAAGTTTGGGGAGCTCTTAAGGAACTAAAATTGAAAACAATTGAGCTGGAATAGAGGCTTACCTGAACTGGCAGTGGAGGAGGCCATCGGAGACCGCTGGAGTTCGCTGGAGAGGTGGTCGGAGCTGTCTAAACTATGATTTTTCTCCTCTCTGATCTGAACTTCCTCTGGTTGGAACAATTCTCCTTGGTTGCACTCCTCTCAAAATTTTCAAGTTTTTCTCTCTCCTTTTTCTCCCCTTTATTCTCTTGCAAATGTGGGGGGGGTGGGGGGGGGGTATTTTTAGGCTTGCAATGGCTAGGTAGTTTGTTATGGGATGTTATGGGAAGTGGTTAGGGTTGTTATGGTGGAGTGGGAAGTGGTTAGGGATGTTATGGTGGAGTGGGAAGTGGTTAGGGTTGTTAGAGACTGTTATAGGTTGTTAAAGGTTGTTATGGTTGAGTTGGAAGTGGTTAGGGTTGTTATAGGTTGTTATAGGTTGTTAGGGTTTTGGATTAGGGTTTAGGGTTAGGTTTAGGGTTTTAGGTTAGCGTTTGCTAAGCCAAGAGTTTTGGAATAGGGTTTAGGCTAGCTTAGGGTTTTGGATTTAGGGTTATGGCTAGGGTTTTAGACTAGGGTTTAGGCTTGCTTAAGGATTTGGATTTAGGGGTAGGTCTATGGTTTTTGACTAGAGTTTTGGCTTAGTGTCCAACTACAAGCATAAGGGGTGTCTACAGACGCGTAGTTTCACTCTAACCTTGACTTGGAGGTAATAGTCACCCAATCTATTCTTGAGGCCCTTGTTACAATAGGGTGGGTCAGTCACTCAAAGGTGTAATTTTATTGGGTGCATACTCCAACTCCTCTCCAAGGTTTGGAATGGGTAGAGTTACGTCGCACGCCTCTCCCTCTTGAGTTGACTTCTATCTTCGCCTATGTCCTCTCTATTCTTTTATGCCCTTGCGAATGTATGTTTTCTTTTTTGGCTCACACTGGCAATCACCCCTAACATTTTATTTCCCTCTTGGAGGTGCAGGTCCTTGCAAAGTTTGGACATTTCTTCTGGCATTGATGTCCGATGGCTCCCTACCTAACTTGGTCGTCTAAGTAGTGACAACTAAGGATGGATAATCTGTTTTGACTTAGGCGAGCTTTTCCGATTTTCATCATCGAGTAAAATGTTATTGGCAAGCAAACTATTACTTTTTTTACTATTAATGTTTTTCGATTTTGTGTTTTTCTTTATTTTCAACTTTTGTGCTTTCTCTATTTTTTTGTGTTTTGAGATATTATGATGCAAAAAGAAAAACAAAGGAAATAATGAAAAGGATACAGCTCCAGTCCTTGTTGTTGCTGTTTTGTCGATGCTATAAGGGTTCATATTAACTCCTAGTAGTGCCACTATTGTTGGAGTTGATATCTGTTGTGATGCCTGTCTTCTACCAGATCTAGCGTATTTGCATGTGTTGAGTCAGATCGATGCATGGCAAATTGACATACTTTTAGCTTGCCCCCCCACGGAGGAACAAGAACAAGAGTGGCACATGTGTGTGTCACTAGACAGATCTTGAGAGAAGGAAAGAGGACAAACTAGGCCGATGAGGCCCGATGGATTCCCCAGGAAGGAACTAGGAGAAAGAGGATAAACCCCTAAAGTTCCAGTATCCTCAGAGCTTGCCAGCTCAAACAAGGTATGGTCGGCTATTCTAGGGTGTGCTCGTGCATGTGCTGGTGTGGCTGCAGGTGTATGTGTGTGCTGCCTCCTATGGGTTGATGACAATGTCTCCAATGTCAATCAAATCTTTGATAGCATTCTCAAGAGTAAAAAACTTGTTTGTTGAATGTCCATGGGTGCGATGGAATTGGTAGAGCAAATTCCTCTTATACCACCTAAGAAGCGAGTCCAGTGGTGGACGAACCTCTAGTAGCTGAAGGAACGACGCAACCTTAGGAATGATGTCTCTCAACGACTCTTCGAGTAGGGTGAAGTTGCTTTCCCTACGCCGAGGTCGCCTTTGACCTTGTTGCTTCCCTTGCTGAGCTGACACAACGTGACACATTGGCTCAAGAGTGGTGTGTGTGTGTGTGTAATGCATGCAAAACTAGATGCTGGTGAGTGTATAGACGTAGATGTGGGTGCTGCATCTTGCGTGCCAACAACAATAATCCCATTGTCAATCAAAGTCTGAATGACATCCCGTAGAGTGTGGCAATTATCAGTCGAGTGCCCTGGGGCTTGGTGATAATTGCATTATAAGTTCACATCATACCACCGATGAAGTGGAGTTGGTGGGGGACGCTGATCTGAGAGTCTCAGAAGTGACACAACCCAAGGAAAAACAGTGCTCAACAACTCACCAATTGGAGTGTAGTCACTTTCAACGCGATGGCCTCGTTTTTCCATAGGTTGCTGTCCTTGCCGAGCCAATGTGACGACGTAACCATGAGGTGGAACCATACACAACTTCCAGGTGTGTGGAAACATACAAGGAGTCCCGATATGTTCACTGCAAAGATGGTGAATACAAAGGAGGAGACTAGACTCAGAAACATCAAGGAAGGATAAGAAAAGATTAAGGAAAAGGAGTCGCCACCAAGTCTTTTAATGGAAAGATGAGGAAAACCAAACACAACGGAAAAACCTAAAGAAGTCAATGCGAAGAAAACACATGTATGCTCTGTGCCTAATGGATGTAGTGCACAAATCAATGCGGGCCAGAGAAAGGGTAAGGATTCATTGTTACACACGGGGAAGGTGTTAGGCACCCCCATGCGCCCAAAGTAATCGATCTTTCTAGGTTTCCTGCTTGCTAATGATCTAGTGTGTGAATGCTTGTCTAGCTCGAATGCACGTGCCTAAGTTGAATGTGAAAATATGTCAAATCTAAGAGATGAAAAGAAATAATAAGGAAAATAATCCATGGAGAATGTTGGCTTTAAAAATGCCATGTTACTGTATGCCTTTAGGCGATGAGGAAAATCGTGAAAATCGAGAATACTCGAAAAACGTCGCACAAATCTGCGAAAACTTGAAGAAATCTGAGAAAATCAAATGGGAGAAAATAATCCTCAATCAGGTCAACGTCGGCAATGTCAAGCCTGTTAAAATATGCCCTTGGGCGATGAAAATTCAAATCAAATCAAAATCACGAAAATCGGAAGAAATCCAGGAAATAATGTGAAAATCAAGTCTAACATAAGTTCGAAATGCATGCATGATGTAAGAAAGTAAACATGAGAATGTACGCATGAAAATGGGTAACCAAATGTACAAAAGAAGCATGTGTGAAATATGTAAATTTCCAAGGGCCTCTATGCAAAAATCACATGTCCTGAGTAAAGGCTACGATTCCATTGCTAAAACAACTAAAATGTTTAAGAAAACACATTTTATGCTATTTTAATGAAGTTGGGGGTTAAATGTGCAAAAATGTGCATTTTGTGGTAAAATTAGGATTCTTAGGGTTTAATCTACAATTTTGCCAGCAAAACATGTGCTCAATGTAATTTTGAAGAAATTTAGGGTCAAAAGTGCAAAATAGTGGACTCATGGTTGAAAATATTAACTTTCAAGGACTGATTTGCAAATATGCCATAAAAACATGCATTCATTACAAATTCAGTGAAGCTCAGGGTTTAAAATGCAATTCTGATCACATTTGAGAAAATTTTGAATCTATAGGGTTTAGTTTGCATTTGTGCTAGAAAATCATGCATTTAGAACAATTTCAATGAAATTTAGGGTTTTCTGTGCAAATTATGGACTCAAAATGAATGAAAAGTAAATCAGAGTGTTTTATGTAAAAAATTAAAGTTTGGAAAACATTAACAAAAATTTAAAAGGGTGACACTACAATTTTACAAAACAAAACATTATTAAAATGGTCAAAGACTAATGCAAGGACCTAAAAGCAAAATAAAAGGACCTAGTTGCAAACAAAATAAAAGAAACAAAGTTTTTTCAAAAGAAGTTTTTATTTCTTAAAAATAAAGAACGACGACAACCAATGACGGAACCTTCCCGTCGATGGCCACTTAGGATGCCTTTCAAGGCCTCCTCGATGCCTGATCTTGCATCCAAACCCACTATGAGCGAGAGGGAAGAATGATGGGAAGATCCAACGGCTTGCATCAGGCATCGAGCAGTCCTAGTCTTCTCCCCACCTCACTTGTCATCGTTGCAAATCCGATGACGGTGACAGAGAAGAAGAGGTCACTAGAATAGTTGGAAAGGTGGACCAAAGCTCCAAGAATGCAGAGGGCGCGGTGAGGAGCATTTTCCACCATCCAGAGGTAAGAAACGCTGCGCGAGCTCCCCTCTTGACCATGCCCTGCGACAATTCCGGCCATGGTGGCTACTGGACGCGATCGGGTTTCAATGTTGTATCCTATGGGCTCCGATGTGCAGGGAAAGAGCAGGGGAACGTGTCCCGAGTGTCGGAAGGGCACTGCGAGGCATGAGGCGTCTGGTTGACCCCCTCCAGGGGTCATCTTCTCCACCGACGGTGAAGCTGCATCCGACGACTCTTCTCCAATGGCATCTAGAGTGAGGGAGAGGCTTCTAGGGTGGAGGAGAAGGAAGAAGGGACCAAGGCCAACTCGATTACACACACCACGTCACGAATCACTCACTAGATTCGTGCCCCCACCTCCTCTATCGGGCAATCATGTTCGGCGACCCAAAAAACACTGATTCCAACTAAGGAAGCTACCTGGCCTTACTGGAATCAACTCAGGAAGATTGGGGATGTCTTAAGGAACTGAGATTGGATGAAATTGAGCTAGAATTGAGGCTTACCTGAGCAGGCAATGGAGGAGGCCGCTGGAGATTGCCGGAGAGGTGGCCGGAGCTATATGAACTATGTTTTTTCTCCTATCCGATCTGAACTTCCTCTGGTTGGAACAATTCTCCGTGGTTGCTCTCCACTCAAAATTTTCACGTTTTTCTCTCTCCTATTTCTCCTATTTTTCCTCTTACAAATGGGGGGGAGGGGTATTCATAGGCTTGCAATGGCTGGGTAGTTTGTTATGGGTTGTTATAGGAAGTGGTTAGGGTTGTTATGGTGGAGTGGGAAGTCGTTAGGGTTGTTAGAGATTGTTATAGGTTGTTATGGTGGAGTGGGAAGTGGTTAGGGTTGTTATAGGTTGATAGGGTTTTGGATTAGGGTTTCAGGTTTTAGGTTAGGGTTTGCTAAGCCTAGAGTTTTGGAATAGGGTTTAGGCTAGCTTAGGGTTTTGGATTTATGGTTATGTCTAGGGTTTTAGACTAGCGTTTAGGCTAGCTTAGGGTTTTGGATTTAGGATTAGGTCTACTATTTTTGGACTAGAGTTTTGGCTTAGTGTCCAACTACAAGCATATGGGGTGTCTATAGACGTGTAGTTTCACTCAAACCTTGACTTGGAGGTAATAGGCACCCAATCTATTCTGGAGGCTGTTGTTGCAAGAGGGTGGGTTTGTCCCTCAAAGTTGTATTTTTACTGGGTGCATACTCCAACTCCTCTCCAAGGATTGGTAAGGGTAGAGTTACGTTGCACGCCTCTCTCTCTTGAGCTGACTTCTATCTTCGCCTTCTATCCTCTCTATTCTTTTATGCCCTTGCTAATGTATGTTTTCGTTTTTTGTTCACTCTTGCAATCACCCTTATCATTTTATCTCCCTCTTGGAGGTGCTGGTCCTTGCAAAGTTTGGACATTTCATCTGGCATTGATGTCCAGTGGCTCTTTTCCAAACTTGGTCGTCGAAGTAGTGACAACTAATGACGGATAACCAATTTTGACATAGGCGAGCTTTTCCGATTTTCATCATTGGGTAGAATGTTATTGGCAAACAAACTCTCACTTTTGTTACTATTAATGTTTTTCTATTTTGTGTTTTTCTTTATTTTGAGCTTTTGTGCTTTTTCTAATTTTTTTGTGTTTTGAGATATTATGATGCAAAAAGAAAAACAAAGGAAATAAAGGAAAAGGATACAACTCCGGTCCTTGTTGTTGCTGTTTTGTCGATGCCATTAGGGTTCATAGTAACTCCTAGTAGTGCTACTATTGTTGGTGTTGATATCTGCTTTGATGGTTGTCTTCTACCAGATCCAAGGTATTTGCACGTGCTGAGTCAGATAGATGCATGGCAAACTGACAAACTTTTAGCTAGCCCCCCCCACGGAGGAACAAGAAAAAGAGTGGCACATGTGTGTGTCATTGGATAGAACCTGAGAGAAGGCAAGAGGACAAACTAGGCTGATGAGGCCCGATGGATATCCTGGGAAAGAACTGGGAGAAAGAGGATAAACCGCGGAAGTTCCAGCATCCTCAGAGCTTGCCGACTCAAACACGGTAAGGTCGGCTATTCTAGGGTGTGCTCGTGCATGTGTTGGTATGGGTGCAGGTGTATGTGTGTGCTGCTTCCTGTAGGTTGATGACAATGTCTCCATTGTCAAGAAAATCTTGGGTAGCATTCTGGAGAGTAAAACACTTGTTTGTCGAATGTGCATGGGCATGATGGAATTGGTAAAGCAAATTCGTCTTATACCACCTAGGAAGCGAGTCCAGTGGTGGACGAACCTCTGGTAGCTGTAGGAATGGCGCAACTTTAGGAAAGATGTCACTCAACGACTATTCGAGTAGGGTGAAGTTGCTTTCCCTACAGCGAGGTCGCCTTTGCCGTTCTTGCTTCCCTTGCTGAGCTGACACAATGTGACGCATTGGCTCAATAGTGGTGTGTGTGTGTGTAATGCATGCAAAACTAGATGTTGGTGAGTGTATAGACATAGATGTGGGTGCTGCATCTTGCGTGCCAACGACAATAGTCCCATTGTCAATCAAAGTCTGAATGACAACCCACAGAGTGTGGCAATTATCAGTCGAGTGCCCCGGGACTCGGTGATAATCGCAGTATACGTTTGCATCGTACCACCGATGAAGTGGAGTTGGTGGGGGTCGTGGATCCGGGATTCTTAGAAGCGACACAACCCGAGGAAAAACCATGCTCAGCAACTCACCCAGTGGAGTGTAGTCACTTTCAACGCGATGGACTCGTTTTTCCTTAGGTTGCTGTCCTTGCCGAGCCAATGCGACGACGTAACCATGCAAGTGGAACCCTGCACGACTCCAAGGTCCGTGGAAACACACGAGAAGTCCCAATATGGTAACAGCAAAGATGGTGAATTTGAAGGAGGAAACTAGACTCGGAAACATCAAGGAAGGATAAGAAAAGAATACAGAAAAGGAGTCACCACCTAGTCATTTAATGGAAAGATGAGGAAAACCAAACACCAAGGAAAAACCTAATGAAGTCAATGCCAAGAAAACACATGTATGCTCCATGCCTAATGGATGTAGTGCACAAATCAATGTGGGCCAGAGAAAGGGTAAGGATTCTTGTTACGCACGGGGAAGGTGTTAGGCACCCCCATACGCACGAAGAAATTGATCTTTCCTGGTTTCCTTCTTGCTAATGATCTAGTGTGTGGATGCTTGTCTACCTTGAATGCACATGCCTAAGATGAATGTGAAAATATGCCAAATCAAAGAGAAGAAAAGAAATAATAAGGAAAATAATCCAAGGGACAATGTAGGCACTAAAAATGCCACTTTACTGTATGCCCTTGGGCGATGAGGAAAATCGTGAAAATCGGGAATATTCGGAAAGCATCACACAAATCAGCGGAAACTTGAAGAAATCCGAGAAAATCAAATGAGAGAAAACATTCCTTATTCGGGTCCATGTCGGCATTATCAAGCTAGTTAATGTACTCTCTCGGGCATTAAAAATTGAAGTCAAATCAAAATTATGAAAATCGGAGGAAATTCGGGAAATAATGTGAAAACCAAGTTTGAAATAGGTTCGAAATGCATGCATGATGCAAGAAAGTAAGCGTGAGAATATATGCGAGAAAATGGGTAGCAAAATGTACAAAATGAAAGCATGGGTGAAATATATAAATTTGTAGTGGCCTCTGTGCAAAAATCACATGTATTGAGTAAAGGATTGAGGTCCTAGGGCTAAATCAGCTAAAATGTTTAAGAAAACACATTTTATGCAATTTTAAAGAAGTTGAGGATTAAATGTGTAAAATTGTGCATTTTTTGGTAAAATTAGGATTCTTTGGGTCCAATCTGCAATTTTGCCAGCAAAACATGAGCTCAGTGTAATTATGAAGAAATTTAGGATCAAAATAGTGGACTCATGGTTGAAAATATGAACTTTCAAGTACAGATTTGCAAATATGCCATAAAAACATGCATTCATTGCGAATTTAGTAAAGTTCAGGGTTTAAAATGAAATTCTGTCGACATTTGAGTAAAAATTTCAATCTACAGCGTTAGATTTGCAATTGTACCTAAAAATCTTGCATTCAAAACAATCTTAATGAAGTTCAAGGTTTAAAATGAAATTCTGTGCACATTTGAGTAAAAATTTGAATTTATAGGGTTAGATTTGCAATTGTGCTAGAAAATCATGCATTCAGAACAATTTTAATGAAGTTTAGGGTTTTTTGTGCAAATTATGGACTTAAAATGAATGAAAACTAAATCAGAGTGTTTTATGTCAAAATTTAAAGCCTGTGAAATATTAAAAGAAATTTACATGGATCACACTGCAAATTTTACAAAACAAAACATTATTAAAATAATTAAAAAACTAATGTAGGGACTTAAATGAAAAATAAACGGACTTGGATGCAAACAAAATCAAAGAAACAAAGTTTATTCTAAAAGAAATTTTTTTTAAAAAACGAACGATGGCCGCTGCCAGCGGTACCTCGTCGTCGATGACCATCAGGGAAGCCATTCAACGCTTCCCCAATGCCTAATCTGGCATCCATGTACATTGTGAGCAAGAGGGAAGAAAAAATGGGAGATCCAATGGCTCGAATTGGGCACTGAACGGTCTAGGTCTCTTCCCCACCTCACATGCCAGTGTAGCGACTCCGATGACGTCGCGAAGAAGAAAGGGCCATTGGAGGTGCTGGAGTAGCGGTTCTGAGCTTCTAGAGGCTTGACGGTGCAGAGAGGAGTGTTTCCCATCACTTAGAGGCAAGAATGGCACTACTCCTCCCCCTCTTGATCATGCTCTGTGATGGCTCCGGCGACGGTGACTGCAGGATGCGATCGGACTTCAATGTGGGGTCCTGTGGGCTCCGAAGTCTAAGGGAAGTTGAGAGGATGACGTCTCGATGGTCGGAGGAATGCTGCATGGCGGGAGCCCCCCAGTCGACCCCTTACAGCAGTCGTCTTCTCCAGTGACGGTGAGGCTGTGTCCGACGACTCTCCTCCAGCAGCTTCTAGGGTGGAGGAAAGGCTTCCAGAGTGGAGGAGGAGCAAGAAGGGACTAAACCTAACATATCTACACTCAATAGGGCATGAACCACTCACTGGATTCATGGCCCCAGCTCTCCTACCGAAAAATCAGGTCTAGTGACCCATAAACTTTTGATTCCAGCCAAGGAAGCTACGTGGCTTTACTAGAATCATCTTAGGAAGGTTGAGGAGGACCTTGTGAACTAAAATTGAAGGAAATTGAGCTATGATCGGAGCAGAGGTGGCCTCCAGAGCACGCCGAAGCTCGCAGGAAACGTGGACGGAGCTTGCCTGAGCTCTAATTTTTTCCCTCTTTGAGCTTCCTCTAGATGCTCTGGTTGGTGATCTCTCCTTGATTTCTCTCCTTTCAAACTTTTTCAAGTTTTTTTCTCTACTTTTCCCCCCTTTTTTCTCTTGCTAATCTAGGGTTATTTATAGGCTTGCAATGGCTAGGTAGTTTGTTATGGATTGTTATGGGTGGCTAGAGGTTGTTATAGTGGAGTGGGAAGTGGTTAGGGTTTCTATGGTTTGTTATGGGTTGTTATGGTGAAGTGGGAAGTGGTTAGGATTTGTTATAGGTTGTTTGATGTTGTTGTAGGTGGTTAAGGGTTGTTATGGTGGAGTGGGAAGTGGTTACGGATGTTAAAGGTTGTTAGAAGTTGTTATAGGTGGTTAGAGGTTGTTATGGTGGAGTGGGAAGTGGTTAAGGTTGTTAGAGGTTGTAATAGGTTGCTAGGGTTTTGGATTAGGGTTTAAGGTTTGGTTTAGGGTTTAAGTTAGGGTTTAGGCTAGCTTAGGGTTTTGGATTAGGGTTTAGGCTAGCTTAGGGTTTTGGATTAGGGTTTAGGCTAGGTTCATGGTTTTGGACTAGGGTTTGCTAAGTCCAAGGTTTTAGATTAGGGTTTAGGTTAGGTCTATGGTTTTGGACTAGGGTTTGCTAAGTCGAGGGTTTAAGACTAGAGTTTGCTAAGTCTAGGGTTTTGTTGTAGGGTTTAGACTATGTTTAGGTTTAGGGTTCAGCTGCAAGCATATGAGGTGTCTACTGATACCCCTCCCTGAGCAAGGTCGAAAGATGAATGGAACAGTGACCGATGCTCATGGTTGACAAAGACACCCCACCCACTCTTACAAGGAAAAGGCAACAGGAGGAGGAGACCACTACTTCCCGAGCACTCACTGAGAATCAGTTGGCATGATGTTAACGGTCTTGTGAACCAGATAGTTTGGGTTGTCAGCCCATTCCGGACACTGTATTGGTTGTCAACCGGGTAGTTTGGGCTACCAGCCTAAGAAAAGGGGGCATGACAGGATACAGGACCTACCAACCAAAAGATAGATGCCTTGACGAGTGTCAATTGGGTAGTTCGGGGTACCAGCCCAAAGAGGTTGGTCTAGTCCATCTGGAACACGACTCTGACCGTGCCACCACAAGCTCGCTCGAGAGGGGGTAGG
Source organism: Posidonia australis (assembly GCA_024699735.1). Classification (NCBI taxonomy): domain Eukaryota; kingdom Viridiplantae; phylum Streptophyta; class Magnoliopsida; order Alismatales; family Posidoniaceae; genus Posidonia; species Posidonia australis. The sequence goes on from JAMKQA010063356.1 coordinate 13,993, forward strand.
AAGGAGACCACAGCCATGCCGAGACGGCGAAGGCGCGAGACGGGACGAGAGAAAGAGAAAAGCAGTCGCCACCTGGTCTTTTAATGGAAAGACGAGGAAAACCACAAACGATTCACTAAAAGTGAATGAATGAGATGCAAACGTGAAGGCCGGATGTCTATTAACCAGAGGATGGGTAAGGATTCCTGTTACGCACAGGGAAGGTGTTAGGCACCCCCGTACGCCCGAGAAACTCGGTCTTT
>JAMKQA010063359.1:0-12373 GCA_024699735.1 Posidonia australis
ATGCACAGAAAACCACCCACAACCACACACAACCAAGAAACAACAGATTATCCATTAATAAACCATTAAACACAATATTACAAATAATACATGGTTTATTAAATACAAATGGATAATCAGACCCTGATGTTACAGTTTCGCAGTTGTGAATAGAATGCGTCAGACTACAGTGTCCTCGATAAGACTCCACAATCTCTCGCATAGCTCGTGGACGCCAGGAAGGATGCATGAATGATTGGTGCGACTATAGGAGTCGAAGACAGAATGTTGAGGGCGCAGGGCTTCCACCCCCATGTGGGCAGCAAGCCAAGTCTGTCAGGGAAAAGCAGAGCACAGTTAGATAAGCACAGTAAATCATTGAAGTAACATTGTTGACTTACTTGCACTAAGGCGTCGCAACCATGGTGATTAAGGCCAACGCAATCTCTGCCACCTCAATGGCAACTGTCATTCGGCCATCACTGAAGATGAGCTCCCTATGGAAGCATACCACAAAGCCGTGGAGCCACAAGCTACCTGAGGACACACGGTCATTGGCGATCCTGTCGAAATAATCAAGGCGCTGCAATGTAGCCGACCCATCTTTGCAAATAATGCTTTTCTCGCAAGTACTTCGAGATAAGCCCGTCAGCTGGCTTAAGACAGAAACATAGCTGTCATAGCACATGAAAATAGGGGGAGACATGTATGGCGCCAGGCCGCAGATCCGTCGGGTTTCTTCCAAGGTCAAAGGAAGTTCCGTCTGCCCAAAGCGGAATACATGGAAAGCGGACTTCCAGAATCTAGCTGCAACACATAACAAATGCCAGTTCACCTCCGCCTTGATAATGTTCAACAACAAGGAGGATATGCCCCAAACCCGTAATTGCTCATGATCTTCAACAGTTAATGCACCAACCCATCTTTGCAAAACATCAAAGCAGTGTTTTGGTGTCACCATGGTCGGGTACCCCTACATGGAAATTATGAGAATGGATATTAGAGCAAAGCATAGCAGGAATAATGAAAAAAACACAGCAGAAAGTCATATAGCCAAGTGGTTTCTCAAGGTGGAGAGGATCAAACAAGTCCACAAATCCAAAGAATGATAGAAATATGAGAGAATATGCAGCAAATCCGAAAATGATAGAAATGAAAGCATATAGTTGTTCCTATTGCAAGAAATTAAAGTGTGATGAAGAAATCGACGTATGTTGTCTTCTCCCCGTTGCAAGATATGAAGGGATATAAGCAACAAAGATCAAATGGAGGAGCCATATGTGGATCTGTGTAAATATGAAGAACCCTCTCAAGGAGGATCATGTTTTCTATATCATATCAGAGAAAACATGCAAGATTACATACCATTGCAAGCCGAGAGAGAGTGTAACCAACATTAGAAGAGCAAAAATGAAGCTTCAAGGAAGATTGAGGGCTTGAGATGGTTTTTGCAGTAGAAGAAGCGGCGTATTTCGTTGGGGAATACGAAGTAATATAGAAAAGAGGAAGGGGTCACGGCAGAAAAGGAAAGCAAGCTGGCATTTTTACAGGTGGCGCACTAAAGTGGCTCACCAAGGTGGTGCACCAACCAAGCGCACCAAAGTGGCACATAAAGGTAGCACACATAACTGGCACACCATTGGTCAGGCAGCAAACAGAACCCCCTTAAAATATCGAGCTTGCCCAAATCGATGCCATTTCTTAAAACCTGCATGAAAACATACATTTTACACACGCAGACCGAAGAAAAGGGTTGCATTCCAAAGTTAGATTTGCATTCATGCACTTTTAAAACACAAGTTACATTGTTCAGAATACAAATTGCATCATTTATACAAAGAGTGGCAAATAGGAAGAGTCTCGACTGGAAAAAAGAGAAAGCTACTACTTCTTGTCGGATGATATCTCTTGGAAAATCTTGGCTAAGAGTCGGGCCCCTCGTCGAGTGATCCAGTGCGAATACCGGGTAGCAACGGTAGACTGAGAACGAGCTGAAGAACTCAAGACCCTCTATGAAACCTCAGTGTCAGAACGGTCCTCCTTAGACACTTCCGAGGTAAATTCCTCACTGCTGGCCGCATTCACCTCGTTAGCTAAGTAGTCTTGCTGAAGGATACTCAAAAGAGTGTCAGATTTGCGACAGTGTCAAAGTATGTTGTTAAAGGAAAGTCAGAAAAAGTACTCGTATGATATTCCGCCACCGCAGTTCCTGCACAAAATTGCAAAATTGTCAAGCGAGCTTATGGTATAAATAAAATGAAATTTACGAGTAAAACAAAGGCCCATACCCATTTCCGCCTAATGTCCTCGTAGAAGGAGACAAACTGCTCCTCGAAGCCCTACGAGAGTAAAATAAGTGTTAGACTAAAACCTTATATATTGAGCAAATTTTTTCAAGCAAAGAGTACAAGGATTTAACTTGGCCTAGTCGGAGGCATACCACATCCCACGTTGGTTGTCGCGCACGACCTTTTCAAAAAAGTAGGGCTTCCTGACCCACCTATACCATGCCAGATAATCGGTGTAGTTGACTTCTCAGAGAATGTGCCTATCTTGAGAAGCCACAACTGTAACGTGCCGACTCCTAGCAGCGGCACAAGAAAGGACTGGGAGATCCATATTTGTAGAAGGAGTAGGAATGCAGAATTCATTTAGGAACTGATGCCTCACTCGTCCCGGGAGGAAGTAGGCCGACTTTTTCATACAATAGAATTTCGCTTGCTTTTCTCTTAGAATGCGGTCAGAGTTCTGAGGTGCCCAGTTGAACCCATCATATCTCAAAAATGAGCGCAGGTGTACCTGTTTGCATAAAGGATAGTCATAAGCAATGCAGGCTGAAATTGATACGCAGAAAATTAAATACAGGAAATAAAACTTAGATCCTCAAGCTCTACCAAGTCCAGCAGGTATCGGTAGGACTCGTAACTATAAACTTCCACAGAAGCCTGGTGGTCAGGCTCGACCCACTAACGAGGGAGGGAAGAAGCTCATCCTGGAGGCGACCAAAGCAATGCCCCCGTGTGATATGCTCCATAGCCCAGTACTAGCAAAAGCAACAGAAAGAAAGTTAATTATCAGTTATTATCAAGAAAATTTTGCAAAAAAATAAATAAATTTTCACTAATGCTTACAGTGAGCAGGGGATACAACCCCACATGAAATCGACGACCCAGCCTAGCTACATTGTCCAACCCGCAGATCAGCCAAGTGTAGCTAGCCTCAGCCCAATCATAATGGTCTAAGTACTCCAGATTAGTCAGATATACTAGCCAATCAGCGTGAATGCAGTAAGCAGAAGAGTCACAAAAAATCATGGCGAGCAGATCCAACAAGAAATGCCTGAGTACGAAATCGACCTCGTCGCTGCCTGACTCCGGGTTGGGCCAAAACTGGTCTCACTCTCAAAGCCAACCCACTATGATCATGTGTTTCCTCCTAGGTGGCTTTGGAGGAACACAGCCTAGGTGCGCAAGAGCTAGGTGCATCCCATGGGTAGTCTCACCAATAATTGGCTCAGCGTCGAATGGAAGGCCCGCCAGCAAGGCCCACTGGTCAGGCAGCACTGTCAGCTCTCCGAACGGAAAGTGGAAGGTGTGCGTCTCAAACCTTCATCTCTCCGCTAAGGCTCAGAAAAAGTTGTAATGCAAATGAATAGCCGGGATGCGAAGCAATCCTCCAAAAGGAGACCGGTGGAGTAAGAAATCCTGCAGAAAATCGGGTAGGCGGCGGAAATGATCAAGTATGAGGGCCCAATGACATCGCACTACCCGATTTGCATCCCCAACCAGAAGCAGCAATGGCAAAACAAATACAGGATTAGAGAGCAGTAATGCCAAAACTAAGACATGCAAAAGGAAGAATGAAGATGGTTACCTCAAAGTTTGGGCCCTCACAGATGTGGTCGCCACCGAGTAATCGCCCTGGGAAGTTGCTCGTCTCCTGAAAGCACATTTGTTAATTCAAGTGGCAAGTTTATATCACAAGCACAAGTCATTCCAAATAAGCTTACCTCGACGGAGATAGCAGGTGTCAAGCTACTAGAAGCCCGAGACCTCGAAAAACTGCCTCGCCTTCGGGGGCAAGAACAAGAGGGTATGTCCTGGGAAAGTTGTGGACTCTCCTCCTCGGGAACTGGGTCATCCTGCCGAGAGGCAAGGGTCAAATCAGGATTTAAACGACAGAACCAAGCAAAATAAATTCAGTATATCCAAGCATAGCAAAGTACAAGTCTCGAGGTAAAACATGGCAGTATAAGGATTGTTTATCAGGTATATTCATAAAACATGTAGTCAATGGTAGAATAAAAGAGCATAATATGCATAAACAAAGCATGTGTTTAAGCGTTTTGGCAGCAACAGTTTTTTTTACAAAGTTTTGATTAAATGAGATACAAGCATAGCTTAATATTGCAATAAAACCTGGGTAGTTACGTGAAAATGGGTACCATTATTGAGCATCGTTGTTATTATTGCTATTAGAGTTACAAGGTAGGGGTTCATCAATTTTGTTGGTGCATGAGAATATGGGCATTCACAACTTGGACATTTATTTGTTTGCCACTGTTTTGTTATTGATTATAGTTTTGCTTAAACACGGATCGATAAGTGAGAAGTTGATTCAAGGATGGAAAATAACTCGAACATGGAAAGAAAATGGCTATTCATGAATTAGTGCATGGTCAGAATTATGGATTAAATGACTCAGAGTAGCATAAATGGCGTGAATGTTCAATCCTATATGAACAAAACCATATCTTCAATCTATGTTCTTATGTAATGGCACAAATGGCATGTAACTCAGATTTAGTTCATGGATTTGCATGAAATAAATTTTTTTTTTGCTTGATGCATGATAACACCCGCAACCCTCACCATCAGCCACCCATACAGCCACCCACCACCTCATAGCAGCCCACCGGTCGTCCACCACCCATACAGCCACTCCACCTCCACGGCCAGCCCGCCATAACCCACCGTTGGAGTGACCATCACAGCCCGCTCCACCTCCACGGCCAGCCTGCCATAACCCACCGCCGAATCCAAACCACAGCTCGCGGGAACCCATTCAGCCGTCGGCTACCAAAGGGAAAAAAAGGGCAAGCAAACACAAAGAAAAAAAAAGAGATCGGAGAGGAGGAGAATACCTCCACCGGCAAGCCTCTCTCCAACCAATCCCGGAGAGTTCGATCCATCGCCGCCGGTGCTGCCGCCACCGCACGAAGCCCTTACACCTAGCTACCGCACCAACCCCGAGCACCACGCCAGCACACCACTGAGGTCAAGCACCGTCGGCCTTGAGGAGGGGAGGAGGAAGGTATGGCCTTTGGAAATGGGAAGATACGAGGAGATGAGAGGGAGAGGGAGTGGGTTTCATCTGCTTTGGATAGAGAGCAAATAAGGAGGAAGAAGGAGAAATGACGGGTGGGAGGAGGAGAAAAGTAAATGAGATGGTAAGTAATGAAGGGAAATAAACGAATTAAGTATGTGTAAAGGAAAATAAAGAAAGAAAGGAAAAGATTATAAAAGATAAAGAAATGGAAAAAGGCCATGGAGCACAATCCAGTTGTAGTCTCAAACAGCGAGATGAAATACATCATATGATTTGACAGTAATGGCAGTTATTCAGTAGATCCCGTCATATATCAACAATGTAAATAGTTTAATTTCCAACGTCTAAAGCTCAAAATGACCACGAAAATTATATTTTTGCCTTTAGCGTTTTGCAACTTGCATTTAAAGGAAGAATTGCAAAGTTTCAAGAAAAGTAAGCACTCAACCTCAAAAAGTTAACCATATGAGGTAATTTGCAGAAAATCCCCATACATTGTGAAATTTGCAGAATAGTCCATGGAAGGCATGAGAAGTTATGTTTGAAGCAGAAATTTGCAAATACTTAGCAAAATCTCGAATTCATAGCACTGCAGCAATACAACCATTAGAAATTTGTCATATCAAGCTAATTTACAATAAAGTCCCTCAAGTTTTGGAAAATTGTGAATAAGTGCTACCTTTTTGCAAAACCCGCAAACAATGCAAGATTAGATTGAAACCTTAGCAAGGTCCTTTCAGAGGATGTTTCACGTGCATCTCAGCAAGAATACAGGATTCTATGCCACAGAGCTAGCAGCAAGCACAAATACCGTTTTGCCCTCTAGAGCGCAACTAGAGCCAATTTCATTCCTAGGAGACAATCTAGGGATTATCACTTTGCTTTTCAGATTCTCGTTCCAGGCTAATGAGATTCTGCTATCCTGTCCTTTTTCTTGGATTTTCGTAGGCGTAAAATCTTGCATTTCAACCTTTGACCAAGTGGTCAAGGTTTTATCCTTTGCTTTCCTTAAATTTTTGCAAGAGCGAAATCCTACGAGTCGACCTTTGACTAGGCGGTTAAGGTCTTATCATTTGCTTTCCTTGGGTTTTTGCGGGCGAGAAATCCTTTTGCTTGACTTTTGACCGGATGGTCAAAGTCGACCTTCGATCGGGCAATCGAGGTCATATTCCTTCCTTTTCCTCGGATTTTCGCGGGCGCAAAATACTTTTCCTTGACTTTTGACCGGGCAGTCAAAGTCGACCTTCGACCGAGCGGTCGAGGTCATATCCCTTCCGTTTTACCGGAATTTTCGCGGACGCGAAATCCTTTGCTTAACTTTGGCCAAGCAGTCAAAGTCGACCTTTGACAAGGCGATCAAGGTCCTATCCTTTCCGTTTGCATGAATTTTCGCAGGCGCGAAATCCTTTTGCTTGACTTTTGATCGGACGGTCAAAGTCGACCTTTGATCGGACGGTGAAAGTCCTATCCTTTCCTTTTCTTTGATTTTTGCGAGCGCAAAATCCTTTGCTTGACTTTGGCTCGACGGTCAAAGTCAACCTTTGATCGGGCGATCAAAGTCCTATCCTTTCCATTTGCATGAATTTTCAGAGGCGTGAAATCCTTTTGCTTGACTTTTGACCCGGTGGTCAAAGTCGACATTTGACCAGGCGGTCAAGGTCCTATCATTTCCGTTTACTTGGATTTTTGTGGGCGCCAAATCCTATTGCATGACTTTTGACCGGGCGGTTAAAGTCGACCTTTGACCAGACGGTTGAAGTCATATCCTTTCCAACGCCTGGATTTTCGCAGGTGCGAAATCCTTTTGCTTCACTTTTGACCGGGCAGTCAAAGTCGACCTTTGACCGGGCATCAAGGTCCTATCTTTTCCTTTTGCTTGGATTTTCGTGAGCGCGAAATCCTTTTGCTTGACTTTTGACCGGGCGGTCAATGTCGACCTTTGATCGGGCGATGAAAGTCCTATTCTTTCCTTTTGCTTGAATTTTCGTGGGCGCGAAATCCTTTTACTTGACTTTTGACTAGGCGGTCAAAGTCGACCCTTGATCGGGTAGTCGAGGTCATATCCGTTCCTTTGCCAGGATTTTCGCGAGTGCGATATACTTTTCCTTGACATTTGACCGCCGTCGCCTGGATTTTCGCGAGTGCGAAATACTTTTCCTTGACATTTGATCTGGTGGTCAAAGTCAACCTTTGACCGAGCGGTCAAGGTCCTATCCTTTCCTTTGCTTGGATTTTCGTAGACGCGAAATCCTTTTGCTTGACTTTTGGCTGGGCGATCAAAGTCGACCTTTAACCAGGCGATGAAGGTTCTATCCTTTCCTTTTGTTTGGATTTTCGCTGGTGCGAAATCCTTTGCTTGACTTTCACTGGGTGATCAAAGTCGACCATTGACCGGGCGATCAAGGTCCCATCCATTCCTCTTGCTTAGATTTTCGTAGGCATGGAATCCTACTGTTTGACTTTCGATCATGCAATCAAAGTCGACCTTTGACCGGGAGGTCGTGGTCATATCCTTTTCCTTGAATTTTCGTGGGCGAGAAATCCTACATTTCGACCTTTGACCAGGCGGTCAAGGGCGGTAAAGGTTTTATCCTTTCTTTTTCCTGGATTTTTGCAGGCACGAGATTCTTTTGTTTGACTTTTGATCGGGTGGTCAACGTCGACTTTTGACCGGACGGTCAAGGTCCTATCATTTCCTTTTCCTTAGATTTTCGCGAGCGCGAAATCTTTTTGCTTTACTTTTGACCGGGAGGTCAACGGGGACCTTTGACCGGGCGATTAAGGTCTTATTCTCTTGCCATTTCCTTAGATTTTTTAGGGTGCGAAATCCTTTTGCTTGACTTTGACCAGGCAGTTAAAGTCGACCTTTGACCGGGCGGTCGAGGTCATATCCCTCTCCCATTCCTTAGATTTTCACAAGCGCGAAATCCTTTTACTTGATTTTGACCGGGCAGTCATACTTGACCTTTGACCGAGCGGTCGAGGTCATATCCCTTCCTTTTACGAATTCACGTGGGTGAGAAATCCTTTTGCTTGACTTTGACCGACGGTCAAAGTTGACCGTTGACCGGGCGGTTGAGGTCATATCCTTTCCTTTACTAGGATTTTCGCGGCGCGAAATCAATTTACTTGACTTTTGACTGAGCAGTCAAGGTCATATCCTTTTCCTGGATTTTCGCGGGCGTGAAATCCTACAGTTTGATTTTTGACCGGGCGGTCAAGGTCTTATCCTTTGTTTTCCTTGAGTTTTCGCGGGCACAAAATCCTACTGCTTGACTTCTGATCAGGCTGTCAGAGTCGACCTTTGACTGGGAGGTCAAGGTCCTATCTCTTCCTTTTCTTTGATTTTTGCAGGCGCGAAATCCCTCTGTTTGACTTTCGACCGGGCGGTCAAAGTCTTATCCTTTCCTTTTCCCTGGATTTTTGCATGCGCGAAATCCTACTGCTTGATCTTTGACGAGGCGGTCGAGGTCATATCTTTTCCTTTGCTTGGATTTTCGCAGGCGTGAAATACTTTTGCTTGTCTTTTGACTGGGCGATCAAAGTCCTATCCTATCCTTTTCTCTTCTAGATCTTCGTGGGCGTGAAATCCCGTTGCTTGCCCTAAGTTCGTGAGGACAGCGTATCCTATCTTGCTTGACAAATAATACGTTTTGTCTTGCCCTTTTTTTTTGGGTTGGTACCCCCAACTACTCGGTTGACAACCGTCACGCTATCTAACGATCGAGTTGACCAGACTAGGCTGACTTGTCATGTCCCGCCTCCTCAGTTTGATAACCTTAATAATCCGACTGAAGAGTTCGACAATTTGTCATATTCCTACCAGTGGTTCCCTTTTTGCGCAGGATCTCTTTGATTTTTGCAATGTCACTTCTGCATTAGCATCAGCATTGTGTCCACTTCCAACAACCATTTTTGTGTGTGCGGTATTAGCATTTGCATTTTACGTTCAGCATCAGCGCTTGTATTTATATTTTGCATTGCCATTGCATTTTCAGCATTTGGTTCGGCATTCGCATGCATATTTGCACTTTGCATTTGGCAACAAGTCATGACTTCCAGTGCATCCACCGGATAAGTGACCTAGTGCCTAAAGCAAACAACACTTCTCCACAGCCTCAAAATAGGGGTATCCTGTCAACCCTGAGCATCGGTCTCGATTCCCTCTGTCCCTTGACCTCGCTCAGGGAGGGGAATCTGTAGACACCCCGATTTTGAGGCGGCTCGTAGGGAAACCCTTCACAATGATGTTGCTTTGGACACGGCAAACTTAAGCACTTTCGAACCCTATTTGACATTTTGATTAGCCCAAGATCATCGCACATGCCACGACCACAAGCAGTGATGTTTCTTTGCCCTGTTTGTTTAATAATCTAGGCAGCCAAGTGGAGAGCACTATTCTGGAGCACCATGATGGAGCACCAATGTGGTGCACCATCGTGGCGCACCAATGTGGAGCACCATCTTGGCGCACTATGGTGGCACACCAAGCTAGCGCATAGCTATTGTTTAGAGTGCTGGCTATTGGCTGTTCATCTTCTATGCTTGAAACCTCCACCTGCGAATATTCTTCTACGAATCTACGCAAGTCTGTTGGTTTCCAGGGCTTTTGGTATCCCAAGGCTTTACAACTTCACCTCCTTTAAAAGCCACCCATGAATCATACTTTAAGCTCTCTTGGCAATTCACCACCTCTTAGCAACCAATGCATCCACATTCAGAGCAACCTTTTGCATCGCTGAGCACTCTCAGTCGTGTCCAAAGCAGCAAGGAGGAGTCGTGTCCAAAGCAGCAAGGAGGAGACCCCTTAAGCCACACAAGGAAGAGACACCATAGGTAAGTTCCCTTACTCACCTTCACATAGGCTTTGCATGATATTCTAAATAAAACCTACACTACAACTACGCTGATGTACTGTTTGTATGTTGATGTTTCTTTGCACCTGTTTATTTAATTTGGTGTTCGAGATGCACTTTTATGAAGTTATATTCACTGTTTGTTTATCATGATGATTGCTTGCATTGTATGGTCTTTTTGGGCAATGTATCATAGTCCTATGAGACTACTGGTCAAGGACTACGGGCAGTGATGCACCCTTTGCAGGCTTTATCATGCCCCGTGCTCCCTAAATCAGTCAGGTAGTTGCATGAATCATAAAACCCTCCATAGGTAGCTGCACTCTTAAGGAACCCATGAACATGCATGAATAAGGAGAGAGTGGAATGATTGTTTTAAGCTTTGTTGTTTAGCATGATTATGTTCCCTAGCATCTAGGTTACTGATCTGAATAGTCATTAATGTAATTAGTTGCATACATTCAACCCAGGCTCTGAAATCAGATTGCAGTCTGAAACAGAGTACCTGAAGTGCACCAAACTAGCGCACCAAGCTGGTGCACCAGTCTAGTCACAGGATGCAAATAGTAGGATTTTGCATCATAGATTGCATCCTTTACTGCTTGTTATGGACTCTGATCTTTCTGGTGTTTGATCTCAGATCTACCATGTTCATGTTTGCACAGTTTCATCATGTAATAACACTGTTTGCATTAGCTTTGCATCTAGTAAAGTGGGCATGCCGCTAGGATCTGGTGAACTGGTTGCCTTCTCGGACACTTGTTTAGAGTGTTCTTTTGCACCAGTCCATGATCTAGATCCAAGTAGCATAGTTGGGCACATTGGCCTTTATCCAAAAGGAGTTTGTGGTCTTGTGTGAGGCTTATTACTCTTAAGCACAAGGTCCACGTCATGTTGTCTTGTGTTCACTCTTTATTTTAAGGTTTTATGGTTTTCAAGTCTTCGTGTCAGATATGTTTTAAGATTTTATATCGCATAGTGTAGACACCCCGATTTTGAGGTGACTCACTGATGAGACTCCAGTTGTTGCTTTGGATGGGGCTGAGCCTTGAACCAACCTAAACCCGTAGCAAACCCGCAGCCCAATTAGAAAACCAGACAAGTAGGGGATCACCTGCATGTGCCAAGATATCACCTGCATGTTTTTCAGTTTTGATCTAGTTGTTTTCCATCTGTTTTCACTATTTTGTTATTCAGTTCTAGGCTGAATCTGGTAGGTCGATTGCACCATACTCCTTTGTGGAGAACCATGTGCATTGCCCCATGATCCGGTGGTCTGACTGAATCGTGCATCCTTCATCTAGTTCAAATAGGTGAGTCCTTGTGTGAGGCTACCTGCCCTAGAGCTCAAGGTCATTGCATTTGCATTTCTAGCACTTTTAATATATGGTTTTTTCTAAGTTTTACAGAATGATTCTACTGCATAGTTTTCCTAAGTGCATCCTCTGATGTTTTGGTTTTGTGCGGCTTTCTGATTTTATTGTTTTGCATGATTTTCATGTTATAAGGTTTTCCTCGTCTTCCATTTTAATAGTCTAGGTGGCGACTCCCGCATTTTGCATTATTTATTTTTGCCGTGGTTTTGCCGACTTTGGCACATATATATTTGTTGCCATCCCCGACGACATGGTTACAGGAACAGGCGACTCCGCTGGGGATAACCAGATCCTGGCTTCGTTTTGGTTTCTCTTTTGCTTCGGCCTTTCTTGCATGCTTTATTTTTCTGTGCCATGCTTTGCTGCTCTTTTAGTGGTGTCTTTTTGCATGCATTGCCTTTGCTATGTTCACACATTCGCCATGCCTATTACACATATTGTAGCACATGTTTTCATTTATTCATGTCAACTTGCGTGTTTATTTCCCTTCCTGTTATGCCATGCCTAGGAGATTAGAGACGTGCTTGCTTTCCCTTTTGGTCAATAAAAACATAACAACTAAAATTATCAATCATAAGGCAAACTAGGGACAAATTGAAAATCTTCCCCCATGGTTTAATAAGCTTGCAAGTAAAAAACTTAAAGCATACTTTGCAAACATCATATAGGACATGCATCCTCTCCCCTCTAGGCTTACCTATATAGTTTGCAAAGGACAAGTTCCGGTGGTTCATTTTAATGGCTTTGGCGTAGGATGAAAAATCAGGCTTGTTCCCCCTTAACTGGGGTCGTGTCGGTGTTAGTAAAGCGGCACAGCCTACTGCTTTGGCAGAG
>JAMKQA010063360.1:0-12261 GCA_024699735.1 Posidonia australis
AGATAATAAGCTCCTTGATGCTTTGGAAGGGCTGAGGATATCTCTGGATGCAAGAAGAAAGCTAAGAACTCAAAGGGACAGTTGCAGAATTCTGGTTGTAATTCTGTGTCTTCAACTTTCTAATCTCTCAAATGGCTACCTATAGGTGTCTATTTATAGGGAACTCTCATGGGTAACTCATGGGACTGTAGGAAGCCTCGTAGACGAAAAGCCTGGAAGATTCCATGACATATTCGTTGCTAGAGGTAACAGCCATGGGAGGTGGAAAGCCAGCAGCCTGCATCCTACGAAATGGCTGGGCGCCTGGGATGTGCGTCGAGTATGTGCGCCTGCTAGGTAAATGTGCTAGCTAGGTGTGCCAGGTAGGTGTGCTAGCTAGGTGTGCTAGGTAAGTGTGCCAGGTAGGTGTGCTAGCTAAGTGCTCTCCCCTACTTGTCTAGATAAGGGTCAGCCACATCCAAAGCAACATCTGGAAAATTATCAATGAGTCACCTCAAAATCAGGCCATTAAAGCACCACCTATTCATCGCCTGAGCTTTAGCCAAGATTTAAAGTAGGACCCCTACTTTCTATCTTGAGTCACAATTCCAAACCCATGAGTGGGTCCCAAATAGATAGCCTACTCTGGACATGCATAGTGAGAGAGCGCATATTAGGGTGTTCACTACATGTGTGCTATTAATGCCACAACCTAAACTTTCATGCAACCTTCTAATTGCTTTTGCTTGTTTAGCAGGTCTCGAGTTGCACCCGATAGTGTGTCCTTGGGTCGTGCTCGTCTCCCACCCTTGCATTTAGTTTTGACTATCCCACTCCCTATTTGTCTGTCTGAATCTTCTTCGTTACCATGGAGAATCTACCCTTTGACCCTTTTGCTTCTCCGAATTTTGGATTGGTCGATCAAACTCGCCCTCTTCTTTTGTCCAATATCTATCCTTTCCACCAAGCACCTTCACCTAGGTCGCTCCCTTGCCCTGCAACCTTTGTTTCTTGTTCGCCTGTGGTATCTCATGTCAAGGCACAGGATCATCCCACATTTTCCCTTGGCACCTTTAGGTGTCTCTCCTACCTATCACCAAACCACCTTGTCTGGCCTATTGCTTCTTTGCCTAGTTCGCTTGCTCCCTGGCCTTAGGGATTGTCCGTGGCGTCTCATGTCGAGACACTACCTTCCCTATTTGGGTCGTCTGTACACCTTTCATCAGCAGTGCCCTTTTCTAGCCTTCCTTTTGCTTCACCTGCAAGTCTGTTGCCAGGTCCTTGTGCTGAGGCACTTCCTTATTCGACACTCTCTACAATCATGCCTCCTTTGACTGCCCTATCTGAGTCTGTTGTGCCTTCATTTAACTCCTCAACGTTCACTGGATTTGCTACTCTAGCCACCTTATCCCAGCAGGTTAGGTCTTTAACTCGACCGGCTCAAGAGATGCAAGCCCTAGCTCAAGCCATGCAGAGTCAGTTGTCAGTTCTTGCCACTCTATCACCTACACCTTCATTACCTGTTCCAATCGTGCCTCGTATTTTGTTCGCCCCCTTGTGCTTCCCACTCCTCAAGAGTCACCGTAGGAGACGAAAAGCACTTGGTGCCAGCCTTCCAGCTTCACTCCCTTGGGCGAGTCTCTCAGCTCTTTCTTTCCCAAGGTCGCCCATCTATTAACTCTCCCAATGTCTTGGCCGCCATTGAAGCCCCTTCCATGGTGGTTCAAGTCGAACCTATTCTGCAAGTTCCATTGGAACATTGGGCATTCAATGGACATGTGCTATGCTTTGAAGTGTGCAGTTCAAGACCTAGTCGATGCTGGAATGGTCAATCTCCCTATCTCTGCATCGAGCATTCGACCTGCTTTATAGGTCTTCCCCTCTGTCGAGCCAACACATCACGATGCACTGACTCAACAAGGATAGCAGCCAAGGAGAAAACGATCGTGCTGAACAGAGAGCGACTACACCCCTCTAGTCGAGCCTCTAAGCGTCGTCTTCCTAAAGGTTGTGTGTAATTTGGGCCTAGAATAGGAGGACCATGTGTGGGACGTGTGGTGGGGACGTGTGTTTGACATGCGCAGGTCTCCTAGGAGATTTCCAGAATAAAGTAAGCTTGTACCCATGCATTTGAATTAAAAGTGATTAAAGGAATATGAGTTTCAATGCTTGATTGTGCTCTCTTCCCTTGGTGTTTATCCTTGGGCTTTGTATGGCTACGTATGTTGGTATTCCATACTATATACATACACATATACTTGCACAGTGAGTGCACAGTCAATCGCCGCCCAACACTGTGCCCCATACCTTGCCAACGCCGCTTCCTCCCATGCCCTGCGATCGGCGCCACCCAAATCTCGCCATGCCCTACCATCGGTTGAAAACGACAATGGGCCATCAGGAATAAAAGAGGAGGAGAGCAGACTAGCATTAGGGGGAATGAGAGAGAGAGAGAGGGAGAGAGGAAGAAGGGTGCCACTGGAGGAGGGGGAGGAGTTCCGTCGAAAGTCGTGACCACCGGAGCACGCCAATAGAGGCGGAATACTCGCCGAAGGAAGGGGAGGTCGTCGGAACCTATCACAGAGTACGCGATCCATTTCCTCTCCTCTCGAATTCTTAATAATTCCATGTATGAATCAATGTGGCATGTTAGTTAGAAAGCATGGAAATGAGTAGATTGGCATGTAATCTAGGATTGGTAACGATCTAGTGAATTATTGGGAATTTTGAACGATTTTTCTGGTAGTTTTTTGTATAAGAAGCTACAGTAACCTTCAATGATGTTCTAAATTTCCCGATTTAATATTTTGAGAACCACATATTAGATTAAGATAAAACTTGTCCCAAAATGTAGTAGACTCAAAATCCTACAAGATGTGTATTTATATGTATTTTTGTAGTGGCCGAAGATGGGTCTGCCTGGAGCTTCCAAGTAGGGCAATTTTAGTAGCGACCTAATCTGGGTCTACTGTAAGTGCAGGGATTGCGTGCCGAAGGCACGAACCAGTTGCGCAGACGGGATGTGTGGGTCTCATAGGCACATTTTCCAGAAAGGATAAAACACATAATGAAGATTTCAATTAGTGGAAAATATGGTTTTAATCCCTGAGTAATTATTTTGAAATAACATAGGTTTTAGAAAAACTGCAAAGGTTTAAAAAGAATGATTCCTCTTTAAAAGAGATTTAATCGGAATTATTTTTAGAAGAGAATATTGGTTTTTCATAAAAGCATTCCCTGTGATAAGAAGAGTGATTTCAGAAAGAGTTTTAGAAAGAGACTTCAGAAAAGAATTTCAGAAAAGATGCATGTTTTCTCAGAAAAGAATTTCTAACCAGAAGCATGTTTTAAAAAAAAAGATTTCAGAGTTTTGAGTTGGCTTTGGTAAAAGAGACTGGGAGCCAAAAGAGCTGGTGCTAGTTGGGTAATGTACTCAATTAGGCAGGTGGTGTTAGATAAACTAGGTGAGATAACTTGAGAGCTTGTGATGGGCCGGGCGAAGTCACCGATGCCTGCAACACCATGACAGATTAGAGGGATGTCGTGAGTAGACATATCCCCGTGCAATGAGAATAAAAAAAAGAAAAGAAATAATGAGGCCCATTGGCCAAGACAGTGACATGCCCGGCACAGGGACGTTCACTGTGGCAGTGTAGGGGATCGAGGTTGGTGCCTCCTTCTCCGATTGTAGCCAGTTTGAGATTTGCAGATTTCAAGTTCAGGTTTGATTTGAGGCTAGAATTGAGATTGGTTTTGATTTCTGAGTTTTAGCCAAATTCTAGTCAAGATAAAAATAATGTTTTAGGACTAGTTCCAACCAAGCTTTGTGTTTTTGCAAGATTTAAGATTGGAGATTTAGGCTGGAACCTGATCTCATATCAGTTTTCCAGAAATATATAGAATAGAGCATAGTTTTCGAAAAAGAAAGTAAGTTTTGAAAATACATGATTTCCGAGATTTCTCTGAAAGAAGCTTTCTCAGAATTTAGCCAGAATTTGATCATGACCCAGATTTGAGTTTTATAGAAACATTTTCAGAAAGGATAATAGAGTTTAAATTGGAAACAAGGAATTGGAGTCTTAGTCATTTTTATGTTTTTTTGTTTTCTTTGGGGCACATACTGGGTGACTTAGATGTCACTCATGCGTTTCATTGGTTGATTTTTCCCAGGTACTATATTGGAGTGTAGTTAGTTCCCAGTGCTCGAGTGTTGGGAGCCACTAGCTGCACACAGGTCTGGGTAGTAGATAGTATTAATTTTATTTTAAATACTGCTCTTACTAATTTAACCGATTCAGACGTAGATTTACTTTGTTGTGGCGCCCTATGACTGTGGGGCGTTACATTGTATCTCTCCTGAGACTCCCAGATATCCATCTGCCACTGAGCCCACTACCATCGTGGTATGACACGAATGCATACTGCAATTATCATCGGGCCACGGGGCACTTGACTGATAACTGTCACATGTTGTGGGATGTCATTCAGACCTTAATTGACAATGGAGTTATCAGCATCCATGTGTAGGTGGTATATTTGGCACCCACCACAACATCGACAAATTCTAGCCAACTCGCCCAATCCTTGCCTAAGTTTACAGGCTCAGAAGATGCTGAAACTTCAGGAGTCAGTCTCCTCACCTCTATCCCTCCTGTCTCCCTTTCCTCCATTGGAGATCCTACAGATTTCATCGGTCTCGCACCAATTATCCTTGGTGCCTCATCTTCCCAGTCTCTGCCTTCTGTTTCCACCGTTCCATCGAATCCAGTGGTCGCTCCGACTTGTCAGGGGAGTCAAGATCAACAATCGCAGTGGAGGTAGCAACATAAACCATAGGACCACACCTTGTTGGTAGCCCCTCTTAGCACTATTTATCTCCTAGTCCGACACCTCCTTAGGGAGCCAACCCCGTGTCCATTGCCAAGCCCAGTACCTTAGTGGTATAACCTCACTACCTTCTGTGATTTCCATCACAGGGTTGGCCACGCAACGGACCATTGCCAGGTCTTGTGGGGTGCTGTCCAACATTTGATTGACAGGCATGCCATTATTGTCGATGCTGTTGGGCAACTTTCATTAGCACACAACGTGCCTGGAGTTGATCTAGCTCCTTCCGCATCTCCTCTTGTGCCCTCTTGTGTTTCCACTTTTCAAGTGGCTCGAGCTTCTCTTGCTGTCCCATCCTCCTAGTCTCCCATATCCTTGGCATAGTCAGAATCGCTTTGCGAGGATGGGGGAATGCAAGACCAGAGCCACCAGGGTGGTGTCAACAACACCAATAGTGCGAGAGTAGCCCAGCACCTTGGTCTCAAAGCTGTTGAGAGGTAACTTTCTCCACTTTTTTTTTGCATATTTTGTCTTTCGTTTTTTAGTTTTCTGCATGATTTTCCATTTTCTTGCATTATATAAAATCCAAAAAAAAATAGAAAATCCTTAAAACCCAAAAACATGCTTTTGTTTTTGTTGCATGCTCAATTCAGTTTTTTCTATGCATCCTAGAAAATATAGAAAAAAAATCAAATATATTGAAAACAACAAAAAAGTTGTCCATCCATTTCGCTAGTCTTCGATTTTATAAGTTTTCCTAAAATATATAAGAAAAGTACAAAACCAAAGAAAAAAAATGCTTGCTTCTTACTTAAAATCCATAAAAATTTGCATAATCCAAAAGCCCAGCTTTGGACAAATAAGCAACATTGGGTAGATGCCAAGCATCAATGATTCAAGCAACATTTACCCGAACGATGTGTGTGGCCAAATGAATTGAACTCAGAGCCGATCAACAAATCCTGCCAAACCTAGTGCAAAATTGTCACGTCTCGAATTTCTCGTAACAATTTAAACAAATTAAATTACAAGAAAATTAAAGCTAAACAGAAGATATTAAACTACCAGGAACCTGTGTATGTGGCTACGAGACTCGAATCTATGCGCACTATGCTAAACCTTCTGCGTGCCAGTACCTGCAACCCAAAACACGAGGATAACGCATGAGTAACAGAAGTCACCCAACACGCACCCCACGAAAAAACAATGGAAAACAAAACCAAATTAAATTTTCCTTTTAAATTCATTTCGCAAACCATTTTATGTCAAATCCAACAAGCTAGGCCCACACCAGCCAAAAGCACAAACGAGACTCTACTAGCCTAAAACCACGAGCACGACCCTCAATGGCCAAAACCACACACAGTGAGTTGAGAAGCCCAGCGTTAAGCAACTAAACTCTGGCTACAAGCAGTCCACCGAAGAGCCATCAACGGTGTCTGCACTACAACGACGTGCCATCCTGTGCGGGAGCCGCATCGTCCTACGATTCTCCCCCTTAAAGAACTCTCACAAAGCCAACCCCTCCTTGGGAAGGTTGTCATGTCCCTCAGGACGCTACCAACTACGAGGCACGTGTTCCACCCGCACTGGCCACTACAGGGTACGCCTCTTCATGGCATCCTCCACACACTATGCTCAGGAGGGAGTGTCATACCTCCACACCCGACAACACCTGAGCCTCAGTGCTCACAGCGACAGTAGGAGTATCATACCTCCCCGTCATGCCACAAGACATCTCAACCCGTAGACCACAACTCTAGCTTTGAGACGACAGTCAAGGAGTCTCATACCTCCAGCACTCGATGCCCCTCAGCCTTAGGTATCTCGGTCCCCAACCTCGATCAGGAAGCCGCGCCCGACCACTCGAGAATGTCGTCACAATCCCCGGTCCCGACGACACGATCCCACACTGTCTCGACCCACACACAGAAAACTAAGAAAACCATTTTCCAAATCTGCCAACTCATCTCTTTTGAAATCATTTTCAAAACCATTTTGTCTTTGAAAACTCTTTCAAAACCTCAGCAAAATGGTGCATCAGGTGTCCCAAGAGGCCACCACTGACGACCCACAATCCCATATTAAAGGGACAAAACAAACCAATCCGGAAAATCCCTCAAAATCAAATTTTTATAACCAAGTTTGGACCCTAATTTGCCATGCCGAAAAACAGGTTCGGTATGCCGAATTCCACTGATTTGGGTATGTCGTTCTATCTTCGGTATGCCGAAATCTACTAGATCGGTCGACCGGAGAGATTCGGTAGGCCAAATCAACCAGAGGACCAAAACTGATAGAAAATCAGCATGCCGAACAGATTCGATATATCGAAATTTACTGTTTCAGTATGCCACTTCCACTTCGGTATGTCAAATTCTGCGATCCCAGAAAACGGCCCAAAAATTCAATGTCTGAAATCACTGAAAGTGGGACCTTCGATCAGACCCCCAAAATAAACACCAAAAATCTCACATAAAACATAAGATGTAGACCCTCAAGTCTACTCCAAAACTCAACAAACAAGACCAAAATCCATTCACCATGCATCAAGATATAAAATCGAAAAGGCATAACGGTCAAAACGACCCAAAACTCAACTGCCACCACAAATATCCATAAAACCACAATAAATGCTCATAAATTCACAATAAATTCTAGGAATATAAATTTACCTAGATTTCATGCAATCCTATCAATTTCTACCATTTTCATGCTCTTTATACATGGTCTGAACCTACGTATCTGAGAAACACACTCCAGCGATCCTCCGGCCGACTCCGGCAACCACGACGCTCGCCGGGGCTCACACGACCACAGGGGCACACCACTAGAGCTCCACATGCCACCACGAGCCGCCGCACGCCTCGTCGTCCCTTGAGCACACCAAACAAAAAGGAAGATGCCGGGGAGGAGAGAAACAGGGGAGGGAGAGTGAGAGACAGGAAGGAGGGGAGTGAGTGGAGGGAGAGGGAACGAGTGGATGGGGAGGGAGAGGAAGAGGGATGGCTTGCTCGGGACGGAGGGAGAACGCACGAAGAAGGAGGAGAGGCAAGGTGCGTTGGTCATGCATCGGCATGCATGGGCGTCTAAAGCCATGCAAGGTGGTAGCTGAACGCGTGTACAACCGCGCATCCTGCCTAACCAATAGCCCGCACCAGCACACCCAACTCACATTACCAACTCGCTCCCACCAACCGACCCACGAACGCGGGCCCCACTCAGGCCCCACATGCACGATGCCAAACCACACATAGGGACACGCAAACAAAAGCCAACCCACTAGGCCTAAGCCCAAAAACACAAAACCACACAAACAAACCTCGGAACAGTAACACTCGTCTAGGAATAAATTCATTAAAATGTAAATAATTACAAAATAAATTTTATGGGTGTTACAAAAATACAAAAGCGAGATTAATCGAATTGAGAGAGTCCACTAGATACGGAGAGGACCAAGGTAAAGTAGAGCATAGCCAGAAGCTATCCTCACACATAGTAGAGACTGAGGGTGTACACTGAATATCCAAACTCTAAACTCCCCACTGGGACTACTACTCCAAGAAGGTGAAGAAAATGCATATCCAAAACAATTGAGAGCACCTTCCCAGTGGGACATTGCTCTAAACTCCCCACTGGGACATTGCTCAAGGATCAAAGTATCACCTGAATCAGGAAGTGCAGAAGCATCTTCCCATCAGTTTGTTGCTTTATGTCCAAAGCCACCAAAAACAAAATAATTGCGTTAATAATATACCTTCCCTTTCTCCCTGTTTTCAAAAATCAAGGCTGAGGGTGAAAACTTGTTGAGGCTCAACATTATTGCAAAGCCCTTGCTCAGAGGCCCTGTGGTTTTACTGGTTTTGTTTTTGGCCCCCCACTACGTTGGGTTGTCTGTAATGACCGACATGTTTGCAGCTTGCCTTCTCCTTGGCAAAACGTCACATGCCAACTTTGAGGCCGTTGCACACCCACAAAGTAGGCTCTCATTGCATTTTTGATGCCAAGGGAATGTTAGCTGCCTTTTGGTATCTTGCATTTTCGATACTAGGAGCATGTTAACCGCCTTTTGCTATCTTGTTTTTGATACCAGGGGCATGTTAGCTGACTTTTGGTATCTTCCTTTTTGATACCAGGGACATGTTAGCTGTCTTTTGGTATCTTGCTTTTCGATACTAGGGATATGTTTACTGCCTTTTGGTATCTTACTTTTCGTTACCGGAGGTACGTTAGCCGTCATCTTGTATCTTCCTCATTGTTCCCAGGGGAATGTCGATTGTTCATTGGTTCCCTCTTGCTCTTCTAGTCCTTCAGCCTGACCACTTGTTTATCGAGTGTTGGTCTCCCGGCCTCCGCTACACCTTCAGGTTTGATGCTTGTTTTCTTATGGCTTCAGTGTCTTCGGTCTGAGTGAATGAAGTTCAGTTTGCCTCTACTATGCAACTTCGCTTCGGGTGGACGAAGTCATCCTTTCCTTTCCTAGATTTTCGTTCAGACAAAACAAATTTAGTGTGCCACTTTGCTCTAGGTGGACAAAGTCATCCTTCCATTTCCTAGATTTTCATTCGGGTGAACAAAATCCATTGCACGATTTCGCTCCAGGTTGACGAAGTCATCCTTCCCTTTCCTGGATTTTCATTCGGGTGAACAAAATCCATTGCACGATTTCGCTCCAGGTTGACGAAGTCATCCTTCCCTTTCCTGGATTTTCATTCGGGCAAACGAAATCCTGTGCGCAACTTTACTCTAGGTGGACAAAGCCATCTTTCCCTTTCCTAGATTTTTGTTCGAGCGAATGAAATCTAGTGTGCAACTTCGCTCTGGATGAACAAAGTCATCCTTCTCTTTGTTGGATTTTCACTCGGGCGAATGAAATTCAGTGTGTAACTTCGCTCTAGGTGGACGAAGTCATCGTTCCCTTTCCTGAATTTTCGTTCTGGTCAATGAAATCTAGTGCGCGACTTCACACCAGGCAGACGAAGTCATCCTTCCCTTTCTTAGATTTTTGTTCGAGTGAACGAAATCCAGTGCACGACTTTTCTCCAAGCAAATGAAGTCATCCTTCCCTTTCCAAGATTATCATTCGAGTGAACAAAATCCAGTGCGTGACTTCGCTCAGGGTGGACAAGGTCATCCTTCCCTTTCCTAGATTTTCATTCGAGCGAACGAAATCCAGTGTGCGACTTCACACCCGACAGACGAAGTCATCCTTTCCTTTCTTGGATTTTCATTCAAATGAACGAAATTTGGTGCTCGACTTCACTCCGAGCAGACGAAGTCATCCTTTCCTTTTTCTGGATTTTCATTTAGGTAAACCAAATCTAGTGCGGAACTTCACTCCAGGCGGACGAAGTCATCCTTCTCTTTCCTGGATTTTCATTCGGGTGAGTGAAATCTAGTGCGTGACTTCGCTCTTGGCGAACGAAGTTATCCTTCCTTTTCCTAGATTTTTGTTCGAGCAAATGAAATCTAGTGCATGACTTTGCTATGGGCGAATGAAGTTATTCTTTCCATTCTTGGATTTTCGTTCAGGTGAACAAAATCCAATGTGCGACTTCGCTCCTGGTGGACGAAGTCATCCTTCCCTTTCTTAGATTTTCATTCGGGCGAATGAAATCCGATGCGTGACTTCACTCCAGGCGAACAAAGTCATCCTTTCCTTTTCTAGATTTTTGTTCGAGTGAACGAAATCTAGTGTGCGACTTTGCTCCGAGTAGACAAAATCATCCTCCCCATTCCTGGATTTTCGTTTGGGCAAACGAAATCTAGTGCACGACTTCACTCCAGGCAGACGAAATCATCCTCCCCTTTACTGGATTTTTGTTTGGGCGAATGAAATCTAGTGTGCGACTTCGCTCCAAGTGAACAAAGTCATCCTTTCCTTTTCTGGATTTTCATTCGAGCGAACGAAATCCAGTATACGACTTCTCTCCATGTGAACGAAGTCATCCTCCTCTTTCCTAGATTTTCGTTCAGGTGAATGAAATCCAATGCGCAACTTTACTTTGGGCAAACGAAGTCATCCTTTCCTTTCCTAGATTTGCATTCTGGCGAACGAAATCCAGTGCATGGCTTCGTTCGGGGCGGATGAAGACATCCTTCCCTTTCTTGGATTTTTGTTCGGGCAAACGAAGTCATCCTTTCCTTTCTTGGATTTTTGTTCGAGCGAATGAAATCTCATGCACGACTTCACTTTGGGTAGACGAAGTCATCCACTACTTTCTTGGATTTTCATTTAGACAAACAAAATCCAGTGCACGACTTCACTTGGGGCAGATGAAGTCATCCTTCCTTTTCTTGGATTTTTGTTCGAGCAAACGAAATCTAATACGTGACTTCACTTCGAGCAGACAAAGTCATCCTTCCCTTTCCTGGATTTTCGTTTGGGTGAATAAAATCTAGTGTGCGACTTCGCTCTAGGTGGGCGAAGTCATCCTTCCCTTTCCTGAATTTTCATTTGGACGAACGAAATCCAGTGCATGACTTCACTCCAGGTAGACGAAGTCATCCTTCCCTTTCTTGGATTTTCGTTCAGACAAACGAAATCCAATGCGCGACTTCACTTCAGGCGGACAAAGTCATCCTCCCCTTTCTTGGATTTTCGTTCAGGTGAACAAAATTCAGTGTGCAACTTTGCTCTAGTCAAACGAAGCCTTTCTTGCCTTTCTTTGATTTTTGCGTGCACATAATCCATTATGCAACTTTGCTCCGTGGGGACGAAGTTCATTTTCCCCCCTACTTTTCGCCCCTAGTCCATTTGGACAAGGCCTTCTTTTCCCTACTTAACAAATCTTACAATTTTTTATTTCCTTTCCTTTACTGGACTGGTAACCCTAACTGTAGACACCCCGATTTTGAGGTGACTCATAGATGAGCTTTCCTGATGTTTCTTTGGATGTGGCTAACCCTTGAAACCTATTAGTTAAACCAATCCTAAATCCATAGCAGGCCCACAGCCCAATTAGAAATCTAGACAAGTAGGGGAGAGCACCTAGCTAGCACACTTAGCTGGCACACCTACCTAGCACACTTAAGTGGCGCACATACCTGGCGCCCAGCCATTTCTCAGGCTGCTGGCTACTGGCTTTCCACCTCCCATGGCTATTACCTCTACCAACGAATATGCCATGGAATCTTCCAGGCTTTTTGTCTACGAGGCTCCTTGCTTTCCTAGGAGTTACCCTTGAAAAATCCCTATATATAGACCCCTATAGGTAGCCATTTGGGGTTAGACACACACAGTTACAGCCAGCCTTCTCCAGAATTCTGCAACTATCCACTTGAGCTCTCAAGCTTTTCCTTGCATCCAGAGATATTCTCAGCCCTTCCAAAGCATCAAGGAGCTTATTATCTTGGATCTTTTTATTTGAAGGAACATCTTGGACAAGGTAGGCCCTTCCCACTTTTCCTTTAAGTTCTTATTCTTGTGCATTGGAATAAAGCATGCTAGAAATT
>JAMKQA010063363.1:0-12956 GCA_024699735.1 Posidonia australis
CCCCCCCCCCCCCCCCCCCCCCCCCCCCCCCCCCCCCCCCCCCCCCCCCCCCCCCCCCCCCCCCCCCCCCCCCCCCCCCCCCCCCCCCCCCCCAAAAATTAGTATTTTTAGGCAACAAATCATCCAAGAAAACAGTAGAATCATCCTCATCTACGCCATCGACAAGACACCCCCGCTGTGAACCAGGGTAGTTCGGTGCAGAAGTTCGAGGGACCTCACCAATTGTATCAATCACATATGCGGTTTTGCTAACAATGGGACTAAAGAAAAGATTATTGTGCAACAAATATCCCAAAAATACCGTAGAATCGTCTTCATTATCATCAATAACAAAATTAACAGAAGATAACGATTCAAGAGTAGCATGAGATAACTTGAAATACTTGCGGATATCACAGATCTTGAGAAATTTAAACCACCAGTAAGATAATGTTCGAGTAAGAAACAGAACATTGATGCATATATTAGGCATGGCATCTGATAGGGATAAGATAACTGGATATGAGCCAGCAGTAAGAAAGAAAGCACAGGTCCCTGTCTTGCTCCAGACAAGACGGGGGTCCTTCGACACACAGTCGGAGGAAAGAGAGGTTAAGAGATGACTGAGGGGATCAGAGGAGATCTCTGAGTCGACCTCGCTGGGGGAAGAGAAGCCCCTCTTCCGCGTGTGTACCTGCCACTTAGATCTGTGGTGTTTTCTAGGGCGATGCGGGCGGCGAGATCTCATTAGGGGGGAAATCGTCGGAGCAGTCCTCATGGAAGAGACTCTCCTTGAAGGCAGCCCAGTCGAATCAGGTCGCCTGGTGGAGGAGGAGCGCGTCAGATGAACGTCCAGGGCCTTTCCAATGGAGGCGATCGCAGCGGCACAGTGGCTTCCGGTTGGAAGACATATTAGGGTTTCGCCAGGAGCAGATATCACACTAGGCCACTTGTCCCTAGCAATTCATGGCATCATCTTTAGATCGCTAAGCTCAGTTACATGTTGTTAGTCATTTGCATATCAAGTACAGGAATGGAATAAAAAAATTCCATTCCATTTTATTTTATTGCATATTCCACTCCAAAGTTCATTCCATTCCTATTTATTTTCATTTCAATATATCAAACGCTACCTTATTTTTTAGGATAAACTATAATTTATCCTCTTCAATTATTCGTATTTTTTAACTTAGTATTTTAAATTTTTTCCTTATAACTTGTCATCCTCAACTATGATAAATTACAACAAATTTAGATAAACTCTATTAAATTTTTATATGATTTGACCATTTTACTCTCTATAATTTACCATTCTAAGGTTAAATTACAATTTACCTCTTTCAACTATTTACGTTTTTTATTTTGGTATTCTAAACTTTTTTTGTTACAATTTGTACCCTTTAATTATCGTAAATTACAATAAACCACCTTTTTTGGTAAACGTCGTTAATTTTTTTTCTTTAGCTGATTGCTTTACCCTTAGTTACAAATAATTCTTTTCTTAGTCCTAGAGAACCTAACATGAACACAAATCTTAGTCGTCGACATCCTTTTTGAGCGGATTAAGACCTTCAATTGAGATATGTTTAATAATAATAAAGAAGAAGCTCAAGATCTCTCTATAATGTTGACGAAGCTCGCGATCTTTAGCTTATCATGAAAAAAATGGTTTGGAAAAGAATGTGAAAGAAAAAATTTTGGTAGTGAAGTTCAATTTAAAATTAATGACGTAGAAAAAATAAAAGAAGATGGAGAAGAATATGGAAAAATAGGATAAATTTATCTAAAAGAAATATTATAAATGTAGCGTAATCTTTCTTACTGGAGAAGTAAGTTGTAGTATAAAAAGTTTAAGATGTTTAAAAAAATTCAAATAGTCAAGAGATCTTGTAATTTAACAGAGGAAGTTGAGAGTGTTGGTTGTAATGAAAAAAATTTAAGATATTAAATTAAAAAATATAAATAATTGAAGAAGATAGATTATAATTTACCAAGTTTTTATTAACAAACGCTAACAAAAACCTTCAATTGAAGTGTTCATTCAATTTTTTTCTTCTCTTACTTCATGTGAAGCATTAGTAATCACTAATCAGCATTAAGTACTCCATGCCAAGCATCACGAAATCCAACCCTTGTTGCACCGACGTTGACTTCCACACACACACACACTGTCCCCCTCTCTCTCTCTCTCTCTCTCTCTCTCTCTCTCATTCTCATTTCCTCTCCTCCCCTATTTTGACTCTTGCCACCCGACCTTGTGAAAAAACAGATCAAAACCCTCTCTTCTCCCTTGTCTCTAGTTCTTCGCTGGTCTCCCCTTCCCACCACCGGAGACCATGGCGGGGAACAAGTTCGCGACGATGCTCCACCGCAACACCCACTCCGTCGCCGTCGTCCTCGTCTACGCCCTCCTGGAATGGATCCTGATCGGCCTCCTCCTCCTCATCGCCCTCTTCTCCTACCTCATCTCCAGGTACGTCTCCTTTTTCGGCCTCAAGCCCCCCTGCCTGCTCTGCACCCGCGTCGACCACGTCCTCGATCATCACCCCAGGCCCTCCCACGACATGGTCTGCGACGAGCACGCCGCCCAGATCACCAAGCTGGGGAACTGCAACCACCGTTTGGAAAGGGAAGTTGATGATGGGTTTGGAGTGGGCAAGATTGGGATTGGGAGGGAGGAAGTGGGGAGGTTGGATGTGGAGGAGAGAGCTACAGCAGCACTGAGAACTGCTGTAGAAGATGAGGAAGATGAGGAGGAAGAAGAGGAAGAGTATGATGAAGACGAAAAGGTTGAGAAGAAGAAAGAAGAAGAATACGAAGATGATAGGGTGAGGAGGGGCTTTACAACTGCCGATGATTCTGAACATACTTTAAAACATGGTTCTTGCAAGAGAGTTTGTGGTAATGATGCTATCTATAAAATTCTGAACCAATATCAGGATGCCACATCCACTGTCACGGAGCGGGCTCATAAGGTGGAATCAGTTCATTTCAGAAAGGAAGAGGATAGGAACAAAGATGAATCAGAAGTCGATGATGGGGAGAGTGGTGAAGAGATGTTGGGTATGGAAAGGGGTGCCGCAAGTGCAGCAGAAAACCGTGCTTACATCGTTGAGATAGAAGACAGGGCATTTTTTCCTGGAAGGACCAGGGAGAGTTTTTTCCTCACCTCTGTTAGCATGCCCGACAAAGATCCGAGCAAGCAGAAAGGAGAAAAAGAACTGGAAACCATAATCGACGACAACACTGGGTCATTCACTTCAGGAAGTGTGCTTGATGTAGGGAAGATCATGGTTCATTCTGTCTCTGAAGGATTTCAAGCAAATTCTGTAGTTAGCGGTGTTGGGACCGAGGGTGGGACGTTCTCATCAGTGACTCTTGAAGATGCAGATAAGACCAAAGATCGATTGCCAGCAACTCTTTCCACTGCCTGGAATCAATTTCACACAATTTCTCAAGATACCTCTGTTGAAAACATGGACAAGGAGTTCTTTCCCATGCTTGAAAAGGTTCATGAGACAGAGAATCATTCCTCGATGACCACTGCAGATGAGACCAGTGGAGATCTGTGTGAGGAGAAAATTGCTACTCCTGAAAGATTTCAAGCAATTTCTTCAGATGCCACGGTCGAAGTTGAGGACAGGGAACTATCTGGGACACTTGGAGTGAAACATATAACTGGGGATTCTTCATTGGTGACTCATGATGGTGAGCTCAGTGATGCTTCACGTGAGCAAGAGATTACTCTTGAAGCAGAAGAAAGAATACTTCAAGACAGAATCGCTGAAATGGTAACAGAAGTGGTGATGGATGGTGATCAGACTGAGTCACAAGGTATGCCTTTTCTAAGATGGTCAGACTCCTCTTTCTAGTTGCTTCTATTTCAAGGCTTATCACATGTTTGCACAAAAGGAATTATAGTGTTTAATATCTCTATAGCGTCCGAAAATAATTATCAGACTAACGGTGAGGCTAACTTCGGGGCAGCTAAGCTTGATCACCGTCGACTTCAGGAGCCAATTCCACGAGAGCATTCAATGGAGCTTTACAATGGAAGTGGATTTGAAGCTCAAGGTACCAACCTCATACTTTATTTCCTTTATTATGCTATGATGTTATTCTTCTTTCATACATGTTGAGGAACGCACTATTTTTTTCCATGTATGTGAAAAATATTCTTATTGCCTGACAGCTTCTGAAGACGATTATAGAACTGATGATAAGGCCAGTCATGAGGTTTTAAGCAGGAGCGAAATTTGTGAACAGGAACGGATCAATTATCCTGAAGATATGGAAAGAATCGCTCGAGTTGAATCTCTAAATCTTTATAATGGAGGTGGAGAAGAAGGTCAAGGTGCAAGCACCAAAATCTTGTTCTTCCTGTTTTCTTAAGATATTTGTGTTGTTAGCCTTACAGTTGTATTTTCTCTTCTTTAGGCAAATCAGTAAAAATTTCTTTTCTGATACGGTATGCTTTTCCTTGTCAAATGGAAAAAGTTCATGTACCAACTTACTTATACTAATATGCGGCAATGTCAAGTATTTAATTTGATGGTTTCACAGGTTTTGAAGAGCACTACTACAAAACTGACAGTGAGGGTATTTGTGAGATACCGATCAGAAGTGAAATATGTGAACAGGAACACATTGATCACATTGAAAATCAGGAAGTAGTTTTTCCATCAGCTGAACAATTTCGTTCTCCAGAGAATGAAACACTAGACGATGTGCAAGGTATTGCTATCTTTTTTTCCCTTTTTTCCCAGTTTGCCATGGTTTACATAAACTATATGTCAGCATCTCCCCCATATGTGTCAAACAGTGAACGAAGCAACAAGAACAAGCCATCATTTATCAGTATTGCCAGAACATGACGAGCTGGAGGAAAAGATTTTACCTGAATATGCAGAGGGACTCGTCAATACGAACAAAAAAGTCATGCTTGATAGGAGAGAATCTGGGAACGAGTCTATGGATGGAAGTGCTGCCAGTGAGGCTGATTCTGTCGAATTTTTGACAGCAGATCATCTTAAATCTGCATTGAAAGCTGAACGCAAGGCTTTGAGCACTTTATATGCTGAGCTTGAAGAAGAGAGGAGTGCTTCTGCCATAGCTGCCCACCAGACGATGGCAATGATAACCAGGCTTCAAGAAGAGAAAGCAGCAATGCAGATGGAAGCATTGCAATACCAAAGGATGATGGAAGAGCATACTGAATATGAACAGGTTGCATTCCGTGATCTAGATAAGCTTGCAAAGAAGCAAGAAAAGGAGAATCAGGCATTAATGAAAGAAGTGGATGTGTATCGCGAGAAAGTTCGTATTTATGAAGCCAAGGAAAGAGAGAGAATGGAAAAGGAGAAGGCTAAACAAGGGAGTGACTCTGCTTTACCCAGTGGTAATGACGATGGTGACAACTCTCTCGATCTTAATGAAGGTGATGTTGATCTCAATGGCCTAATTGAAGATAGTAGTACTTCTGATGCTGTTTTGAATTGTGGGAGGGCGCATGGATCGACAAAGGAACTAGGTACTCTTAATGAAATGTTAGCTGAATTTGAGGGAGAGAGAATCACCATTCTAGAACAGCTGAAGTTGTTGGAGGAGAAGCTTTTAGCATTGGATGATGGTAGCGAGTCAACCGAGAATGAAAATGGCGACAGGGCAGATCTTCCAAGAAATTCAGCTTCTATGCTCACTTCAGAGAGAGAGAGGCTTGCCATTGCAGAGGAGATGGATAATCTATACCAGCGATTGCATGCACTCGAGGAAGACAAGACATTTCTCAAGCAATGTATCAGCTCCTTGAAGCAAGGAGATAAAGAGAAGGATCTTTTATATGAGATCTTCCAGCATCTTCGCAATCTGAGAAATTCTAAACAACGAGCTAGTAATGCAAGCTCTTTGACTGGTATGTAGTGGATTTTTACTTAATTTCGAGTTTTATGTGCTACTGATAAACCCACATCTTGGTATTGGTTAGCAAATAAGCACCCTAGAAGCTGAATCTGTGAAATCCATGCCTTCATTTTTCCATAAATTTTCAATCGCAAATTTTCTCGTG
Organism: Posidonia australis; assembly: GCA_024699735.1. Lineage (NCBI taxonomy): Eukaryota > Viridiplantae > Streptophyta > Magnoliopsida > Alismatales > Posidoniaceae > Posidonia > Posidonia australis. The sequence goes on from JAMKQA010063363.1 coordinate 6,044, forward strand.
CTAACTATTATCAAGATGCCACTCTATGCTCTTCCCCACATAATGCACCTCATATTTTACATCATGTCAATTTTGCACTAGAAATAAACTATTGTTCTTCTGAAATTATTTGTCTTTCTACAATTGAATGAATTTTTAAAGATCGAAGTCTTCAGTAGTCACGTGACATGTCCTTTTACAGAATGAAGGCGCTTGATGGTTCTGGTTGACGTTATGAAGTTGCAAATATTGCGGGGATGCAGTGAAGTAAAACTTCATGCTTAGTTGTTCATTGGGGTGTGAGGTTACTGAATTTTGGTGTTATCTGAAGGCATGTGGATTCCCGCAGGGAGGGAGTCCTCTTATGGTTTGATTTGTTGGTTGGGCCGTGCTTCTAGGATGTGTAGAAGAAATATGCTTTGCTGGCAGGGCCTTCATTCTAAATCCCATGGTTTTAGTGGGTGTCTGTCTCCAATTTTTGTGGTTTTCAACGTCTTCTTCACGGGGGGAAAATGCCATGAGATTTGTAGGAGTTACGTATAACCACTCGGGAAAGAAGATGGTGCTTCTTCTGTTGTTTTATTCGTTCACTCTTTCTTTCTTTTTTTTCCTCACAGGGAGTTCAAAGGATGAATTGTGTCTCTGCTGTATATGTTTCTTTGGTTGTGAGTATTTTTTTGTGCGCTATCTGACGTAATAGTTATTTTAACTTCTCTTCTGTATACTGTATACACGGAATAGTTGTTGTCATATATATTATAATGATATTATTGTATTGTTTCCTTCGTATTTTCTGAACAACGGGAGAGAAAATTATAGAAATTCGTTTCACTTGGTGGTGGTCTTATAGTCAAGTATTTGTTATGATTGTAATATATATTAAAAATTGTTTCCAAAAAAAAAAAAATTGACTTTTGTTTTGCTTCAAAACTTTCTTTGCTTGGTTTGTTTTTATATTTTTTAAGCTTGGAGGTAGAGGTTTAAAAAACTTCGAGTTGGGTCAACCTGGTCTGCAAAAATGAAGGCCCAATCAAGCCTAGGTTGGGCCTTGTAGGCTTAGTTTGGAGGTAGGCTAGGGTTAGGTTGGGTATTTGCGTGAAGGACCTTGACCTATCATTAGTCCTTCGGTCCTTGGTAAATTAGGTCTAGGTTTGGCTTAATTCTTTGCCTTTTTTTTGCTTATGTATTTTAGAAATTATTAAAAAATATATATATATAGATAAATTTTAAAAATTAAATAAAATATTTTATTAATTTAATAATAATTAAAATTAAAAAAAATATTTAGATAAAGTTTTACAAGTTACGATAAAGTATAATTACAAAATTAATAAAAAAATCATTAGGAAAAGTTTTCTGTGTTTGTTGTAGTAGTCATATTATTATCTTCTTCTGATTTGTTGTTTAACTTCAAATTTTGAATTTGATCTATAACATCATATCAATCTTTTAGACAAATCAAAGTTTCATCAATTTTTTGGATAAATTGCATCTTCTATTGTTTAAATAGAAAAGGCAAACTTTAAGTAGACATCAAAATTATAAGTAAATCTTTTGTCATACGTACAATAATAGAATATCTATACGAGTTAGTAGAGTAGTAATTTAATACATTTAATTCAATATTTTCGTCAAAATTAAAATCATATTCTAAATAAGTTTATAATTCATTATTACTTGTTCATTTAGAATCTTTTTTTTATTTTTAATTCTAATCTACATTACGGAATCATCATTATTTTTTCTTGTTATAGAAAGAGAGTCAAGAGTAACCGTAAGCTACTACTATTATCAAATTGATTAACATCTTCATCAAATAATTTATACAAATTGTCTTTAACTTTAGAATTAAATTTGCCTACTTAATAAAGTTTATTCATATTAGTAAAAATTTCATTAGTCATTACCATACAAGTGACTAATCTATGCCTAGAATTCGTTATTATTATTGTTAAACAACACCACATTAGAGGTTTGTTCTCATAAGAATTATATTTTTATTTCATTATTACAATAATATGTTAAACATGGGACATCTCTACATGTTACAACAAATAGTAGTGATTTAAAGAAGATTAAGTAAAAGATGGAAACTAGTAAGATAATATTGTCCAAAAAAGTCCTCAGTAGCAGAATAAAAAGGTTTTAAAACTTATGAATTATAATACAATGATTCCAATTATCATCTCAATTTGATGAACTACTCATTGTAATTAATTTAAATTAAAAAAAAATTAAATTAAAAAAATAGACGATAAAGAAGTAGAGAAATTAAAGGAATTATAAGTAGAGAAATTTGTAATAATAGAGGTAAGATGGTGGAGGCGGAGTGTGGAAGTGGTAGACTGGAATCGTTGACACTGAAATGGAAGTGTAGTACTAATAACGTATAGAGATAGTAGAGAAGAGTTGAGATTGTAGAGAATAGATGAGAGTCGAGAGGTTGTGAAGAAATTAAATGAAATGAGGGAATATTTATAGGAAAAAAGAAAGAAAAAGAATTAGAGAAGGCAAAAAAAAAAAAATCAATTGTTGCAGTGAGCTCAAGCTCAAGCTTTTACGTACCAAACTCTCAATCCCACCTATCTCGTCTAAACCTTCAATGGGTTGAGTTGAACTAGACTCTTTTCAGGTTGGCCTAGGAAAGGGCGTAGGTTAGGCTCCCACGACCGTCTAACACTTTTTACACCTTTGCTTGGAGGGTGTGATTTGGAATGAGATGAGAAATTGTAGCTCAAATTCCTATTGTGAGAGGTTATCCTTGTCCTTGGTGACGATCATAAGAAATAGAGGAAAGTGAAAAATAATTGGTTGACATGGTTTTTTACTTAGGAAAAAATTGGAAACAATTAGTTGTTTCTTTGGGAGTTGGGACATGTGAAATGTTTAGAATGAATTATATAATCATCATCACATGTTTATTGACAGTTGGAGTCTCATGCCCTGTGAATACATTAATTAAAGCAAAGTTTATAGGCATACTTGGGTCAAAAGGTGCGTATTCCAACCCTTAAAAGTATCAAACAAAAACCAAACAAGAACATAGAGCCAAAGTGAATGTCAAAAGGTCGACATATATCCATGCCTCCAACATAAAAGGATTTCATCACAAAAAACAGTAGAAACAACTTCCATACTTAAATGAGAGTCACATAACCAAATTGATCTTCTCTCTTTCTCTCGACCTGCTTGACATTGTTGTGTAGGTTTTGAGGATTGTTGTGAGCAAAAGAAGTCAACTCCTTATAAGGGGTTTGTAAGAAGATGAAGAATAGTCAAACATCATCGATCGATGTGAATCAATCAGAGATGCTCTAATGCTTAAGTTAATAAATGGAGGATTAGGTTTTTTGAAAGGGAGTTGAGGGTGTGAGAACTCAGACCTCTTTTTTTACCTCCCTTACGAAGGCATGATGGGAATAAGTTTATATCTGAAGACAGTAGCTTGAGTCTACCAAGAGCATACTTTGCAATAGTAATGACCTAGATGCATGACAAGTTCTGATTGAAGAACTGTGAGTGATCAGGTGGCTCAATCTTGGCAGGTAGCTATGATAGAGAATTATGGTGTGTCAGGCAGCTGTCAAAGACACACATTGCCTAAAGATTTTGTTAGTGTGGCCTTTGTCAGGTGCAGAAGACTTTGCGTATACAGGGAGCTACGTACATCAAGGCAAGTCTACGTGCCTAGGTGAAGCTCCCTCGAGGGGTGTGCGGTTGAGGCAGTGAGTTACAGTCAAGGTGTTCAACCAGTGTGGGAGTTGGACATCTAATTGGCGCAAAGATGTATATTCTAACTAGTTTATTTCTCAAGTGCTTGTAGGTTGTTTGCCCAAGGTCATCATGTCTTTTGACCTTGGCTCTTCTACTTCAATCCGAGCACAACACTTGGATGTCTTTAGGAAGTTGGCCAAAGGTTGTTCGACTCGAACTAGATGGGGCGAAATAACTTGCATCAAGATTCCCTCACTTCAGCAATTGATTTGTAGATCAAGTGCCAAAGTAGATAGTTGACAAGCTTAGTAGGCACATGAGCCTGTGCCTTAGTCGCTTCCCATGATAAGTCCTACAAAAGTAACAGTAAGTTGCGTAGCCTGTTTGGGGGCTCTTACTGGGTGAGGTTCTTCTAAGCCATTTGTTTGTTGGCTGAAGAGATTATAGTAAGGTTTTGCCAAACCAAAGCTCTCCATCACTTAAGGAGATTGCAAGATGGTTCTTTTGAGTCGAAGTTCTTCGTTGCTTAAAGAGATTGCAAGGAAGCTTTCCATGGCCTGAAGAGATTGTGGGGAGGTTCTTTCGAGTCAAAGCTCTCTATTGTCTGAGGAAATTGCGGGGAGGTTTTGAGCTAAAGCTCTCCATCCCTTGGGGAGATTGTAGCGAGGTTCTTTCGAGCTAAAGCTCTTCATCACTTAATAAGATTATAAGAAGGTTCTTCCAAGTTGAACTCTTAGTCACCTGAGGAGATTGTGATGAAGAGATTGTGAGGAGGTTCTTCCAAAGCCAAAGCTCTTCGTCACTTAAAGGTATTGTTGGGAGGCTCTTCTGATTCGAAGCTCTCTATCAGTAAGGGAGATTACGAAGAAATTCTTCCGAGTCGAAGCTCTTCGTTGGCCAAGAGATTGCGAGGAAGTTCTTTCAAGTTAAAACTCTCTATCGCATGAAAACTTTGTGAGGAGGTTCTTCTGAGCCGAAACTTTTCATCGCTCGAAGAGATTGTAAGGAGGTTCTTCCAAGTTGAAGCTCTCCGTCACCCAAAAAGATTGCAACGAGGTTCTTTTAAGTCGAAGCTTTTCGTCACCTGAATAGATTGTGGGGAGGTTCTTTCTAGCTGAAGCTTTCCATCGCTTGAAGCAATTATGGGAAGGTTCTTCCAAGCTGAAGCTCTTTGTCACCAAGGGAGATTGCAAGAAGGTTCTTCTAAGACAAACCTCTTTGTTGCCCAAAGAGATTATAGGGGAGATTCTTCCAAGTCAAAGCTCTTCGTTGTTTGAAGAGATTGCGAGGAGATTCTTTCGAGTCAAAGGTCTGCATTACCTGAAATTGCGTGCTTAAATCTCGTCAAGGTATGGTTTGGGTAATTTAACAGGCAATTATATGACGGTAGATAACAAAATATCCTAATTGCAACTAAAGTAATAAGGAGTCTTGCTTCGATGCAATGTTAGCAAAATGACACACATTCATATGCAAAGGTTACAAATAAGACTTTAAGGTATACTTGTCGAGCGCAAATCCTTTTGAGTGGAAGAGCTTGCTTCACGTACTGCTAGTCCACCATAGGTCAATTGATTACTTGTTGTGCTTGCTAATTATCTCTAGTTGTTGGGGGCTTGGGCATGCACTTGCAATTTTGGTCACACTCTCTGCTATTGACACAGTGAGCAAGTCAGCCATGTCGAACTAGTGTCTCTATCTCACCCTTCAGCTAGACATGGGATCTAGGTTGACCCGGCCAGGTCCGAAAAAACAATGGCCCGATCAGGCGTAGACTAGGCCGGGTTGGGCCTCTATTGGCAGGCCATGGGCCCAGCACGGCCTATGGCTTGTTGATGAGCTGGGCTACCAGACTAATAGATCGAGCAGGGTTGAGCCGGTCCATTGGGCCAAAATTTCAATTTTAAAATTAATTTTTTTCATTAATAAAAAAAATTAAATACATAAAAAAAATAAGAAAAATACAAAAGATGTTTTACATTTTTTTTTTACATTTCTTATTTTTACAATTTTACATCATTATTTATTCATTTGTGGAGTCTATTTTGCCTGTTGAAATTGATGCTGCATCATCGTCTTCTTCTGATTCAGAATTTAAGCTCAATTCCTGAAGACGATCAATCGCATCGTACCAATCTTTTAAACAGACGGAGGTTTCTACAGACTTCTCTAATAATCTACATCTTTTATCATTTAATACTCTTTTTCCTACTGAAAATGTAGATTCCGATGCCACAGTTGACGCGGGATTCATTAGTAAATCTTTTATCATTTTTGCTACTATAGGAAGCCTAATAGTTGTAGCAGACCACCACTTTAATATAACTAAGTTATCTATTTCTAAATCACTAAAAGCAATTGGGGATTCTAAATAATTATCTAATTCATTATTTGTAGTTGATTTTACATATTTTCCTTCTTTTTATTTAATCTACTCCATAAAGAACTACCACTAATACTACTTATTTATGTTCTTAAAAAACTAGATGTTTGACCACTAGATGTTTCATTATAATTTCTAACATATTCTTCAAATAAATTATATAAAGTTGTCTTTATTTTATCATTAAATGAATCTATATATTCATTTTTATTCATATTACTAAAAATATCATCTATAAGTATCATACAATTAACTAATCTATGTCTAATATTCATAATTAAAGTTCAACCTGTCCACATTGGAGGCTCACTCCAATAATTATTATATTTAGTTTCCATTAATTTAATAATATCTACAAAAGCTAGAATATTCCTATATTGTTGGAAAAAAATTGTAATATTAAATAAATTAATTAAAACTAGAGAACTTGTTGGATAATATTGACCAGATAATTGTTTTGTCAATCTTCATCATTTAAAAAATCATTAGATTTTGCATTATAAAATCCTGTACTTATATGATTATAAGGTATACATAAACTTAATATATCATAAGTTGAATTCCGTCTATGTTGAACATCTAACTTAAATTTTCTAGGTTTTAAACCATTTTGTGCACGTACATGTCTAAATTCTTAATATCTTTTAACTAATGTTTCAATAAATAAAATAGCTTTTCTTATATTTTCTATATAAGGCCTAATGTATTCTATACCATCTTGTACAATTAAATTTAAGATGTGACAACAACATCTACAATGAAATAATTCACCATTTAATATTGGTTTTATATTTCTTCTTAATAATTCTATTGCAACATTATTATTAGATGCATTAT
>JAMKQA010063366.1:0-12355 GCA_024699735.1 Posidonia australis
AAAACGTCGGGATATTCACACACCACAGAGATGTTGTGAACACCCAATTCAGGAGAAGTGGAGGTAACTATACTAGCTAGATACCCCATGCAACCCCTAACCAAGGACTTATAAGCCTTCATAGCTGAAATGACAAGCTTAGGCTCACCCTGACACCCACCTTGCACAAAGAAAGACCCATCCTCAGGAGACCCAAAATAAACTCCCCTCTGAGTACAGTCGATCAAAGCGGACTGCTGCGCCAACCAATCCATGCCGAGTATCACATCGTACTCCTGCATGTCCATCACGATCAGGCTGACGTCAAACTCTCTGCCATTCAGCATCAAGTCGACAGACCGCAGATACCTCCATGCCAAACTGTGCTCCCCCAGCGGCGTCACCACGCTGAGATGAAAGGCCAGTCGAGCTGGTCTCTCTCCCAACTCCGCGACAAAAAGACTCACAGATAAAGGAGAAAGAACTCCCTGAGTCAAACAACACTTTGGCCATCCGTCCAGTCACAATAAAAGAACCTGATAGCCAAACAAAACAACACCACACATCCATTCAATCAAGCAGATGTCCAGATTACAAGGAGATTACAACATATCTCAGAGGATTACAGAACCAACTATTCATCCTTACCCTCAACAACATCTCCCCAAGACCCAGTGCCTGGAGCTACGATGGTGAACACCCGTCCCCTAGTCAGCTGCTGCGGTGCGCTTCCTGCCATCTTAGGCGGTTCCGGACAAGATCTCTGAACGTGTCCTGCCTTCCCACAATTGTAGCACACCATAGAGACTGAAGGCTGCCGAGGATGAGGACAATATGCAGCGATGTGGCCCACCTGACCACAATTGAAGCACTGGTTCCCACCGAGAGCACTGGACCCTGTCTAACTGAGGCCAGCTCCGCTACCCCCAGCAAAACCCCGTCGGCCCGTAGAGGAAACACTGGACCTCACCTTCTGCTTCTTCTCAGGGCTACCCAAATTACCGACACTTGGAGGACCAGAGAAAGAGAACCGGGAGGTAAAAGAAGACTTACCCTTCCCTTTGGGACAACTCTCTAGAAACTTCTGATACTCCGCCTTAAAGCGGTAAGCCATCCCAACCATGTCCTCCACAGTGTGGCACCTATAGCCCATCACCTTCAGCTGTAGCCTAGGGTTCAAGCCGTCCAAAAACCTCTGCACCTGCTCCTCCTCAGACTCATAGGCAAGAGCAAAGCGTTCCAGCCGGGCGAACTCTGTCTCATACTCGAGCACTGACATCGTGCCCTGCTCCAGACTCCGGAAATCTCGGCGAAACTACTCCTTCATATGAGCGGGAAAGTACTTGTCATAGAAGGCCGCCTTGAAATCCTTCCACTGGATGCTAACAGTGACTGAGTCCGGGAACTTCAGCCGCCTCACAAACTTCCACCACCTATCTGCCTCACCATCCAGCAAGTAAGTCGCCAGCCACACGCAATGTTCCTTTGGGCACGCTAAGCTCTCCAGCATCTTCACCACCTTCTCCAACCAGGCCTCACTCTCCTCAGCATTGACCTTGCCCTTGAACAACGGTGGACGAAACTTCGTGAACTGGTTCAACCATGGGTCACCCGACGGTTCACTAGCATTACTCTTACTGAACGTGTGAGAAATCCCGTGCACCAAACTCCTCAGTTCCGCACGAACTGCCTTCCATCCGCCTACGTCCTCTTGGGACTCGGTCTCCACGACAGGGGCCTTACCTTTACGACCACGAGGAGGCATCCTACCGAAGAAAGGCAAAGTACCTGCACCATAGACAAAGCAACAACCAGAAAACCATGGCGAAAATCAGGTGTAGACCCTACCATGCATGCAAAACCTATGGAGTCTCTAGACCGGACACCCTAGGAGTAGTGCAACCTAGTGAATCTGGAGCTCTAATACCAGATCTGTTACACCCCAAATTTTCCACAATAACTTAAACAAATTAAATTACGGGAAAATTAAAGCTAAACAGTAAATATCAAACTACCAGGAACCTGTGTGTGCGGCTAGGGGACTTCGATCTATATGCACTACGCTAAACCAATCGCATGTCTGCACCTGCAAACTAAAACCAATAGCTTCAGCCCATTAGCCCATGATCTTGCATTATTAAGAAATGATAAAAAGACTTTTACGTTTTTTTTATTTATCATGGTTCAGTTCTCTACCATTTAAATAATCAATCTAGTTAAGATTAATCACATTTCATCTCTAGTTAAGATTTTCTGGAGTGCACCACACAGGAGCACCATTATGGCGCACCTCACCAGAGCACCAGTCTGGCGCACCATCCTGGTGCACCAGTCTAGTCAGAGAGCAAATCATCATCTTTACATCATGATCTGCATGCTTTTCCGAATGTTTCAGCCTTTGATTTTTATGATGTGTATTCTCCGATATGTCATGTCTTTGTATGCTTGATTTTAGCATGTGATAGCATTGTTTTATATGACTTTTGCATCTTGCATGTTCAGCCTGCTATTGTAATCTGGTGAGCTGATTGCCCCATGAACTCCTGTTTAGGAGATTCTCATGCAACAGTCCATGATCCAGATCTAGATGGCATAGCTGAAACCTATTGTTTTATTTAGTATAAGGGTGGTGTGGTCATGTGTGAGGCATATAGCCCTTGAGTACAAGACCCATATTGTATTTTCATTCTTGGATTTTGATGGATACTCATGATGCATGTTCTGATGGGTTTTCTGCAAATTTACAGGATTTTATATTGCATGGCATTAGGTTGGTTTACTATCTGATTTGTGAATTTCTCTGGCACACTTTTCTTTCACACATCAGTAGAGCACATAGGTGGCGCACCAAACTGGCGCACTAGTCTGGCGCACCACACAGGTGCACATGCCTGTTTTTTTTACTACACATAGTAGTTTTTGGCATGGTGTTTAGCATGGTTACCGATTCGCTTTGCCTTTGGTTTTCTTTGGGTGTCTTCCTGGATATATCAGGATGACTCCAATTTGCTCTCATCCATTTTTGTGCATGGTAGCATAGGTTTTGCATATAGCGAAGCGAGGACGTTAGCTATCCGATATTGTTGGATACATGGTTATATCAGTGCAATATCTTTGCACCGGTGTTTGTGATCCACCACTCGAGTGACCTTTCTGAGCATTAGGACACATCCTATAGTCTCTCTACCCATGTTAGCATAAGGCACCACTTGCATATAGCATTGCATTGCATTGCATATCGCCCTTGGACGTACAGAAAAGGTTGAAAAGCCAACATTCCATACAAGTAAATGAGAAACCCATTAAAAGACCGATTTTCGGACGCACGAGGGTGCCTAATACCTTCGTCGTGCATAACAAGGATCCTTGTCCAATTTTCTGATTCATGATTGACCTTTTCCATTGGTTTTATTGCATCATTTTAATGTTTTAGAACGATTTTCCTCGTCTCCCGTTGTAAATAGACTAGGTGACGACTCCTGCATTTTACTATTATTTTACCGTGACTTTGCCGACCCTCACACATTTGGCCTTCCACGCCAAACACGAGGTTGTCGCCGGCATGGTTACAATATCGAAATCCACTGATTCAGTACGCTGTTTCCATTCGGTATACCGAATTCTGGAAACCAAAAAACGACTCAAACCCTATTATCCAAAATCTCCACAACTGGGACCTCCAATCGGACCCCTTAAACAAACACCAAAAATCTTGCATAAAACATATGATGTAGACCATCGAGTCTACTCCAAAACCCAACAAACAAAACTAAAATCCATTCACCATGCATCAAGATATAAAATAACAAAGGCAGAAGGGTCAAAATGACCCAAAACGCAACCACCGACATAAATGCCCAATAAATGCTCCATAAATACACAATAAATTCTAGGAAAGTAAATTTACCTAGATTCTATGCAATCCTAGCATTTTCTACATGCTCTCTATTACATGGGGTGGAGATGCGTACTTGAAAAACGCCTCCGACGATTTTCGACCGACTCCGGTGAACTCCGACGACCATGGCCTCGCCACGACCACAGAAGCACGCCACGCAAGCTCCGCGCACCACTCCGAGCAACCACAGCCCTCCGCTTCGGTCCCTCGACCTCTCTCTCTCCGTCGGCACGCGCACAAAGGGGAAACAGGGGAGACGAGTGGAAAGGAGAAGGAAGAGTGGGGAGGAAGAGAAAGAGAGTGGGGGAGGAGGAGAGATGCGTCGTCGAGGAGGAAGGGAAAGGAAGAAGAAGGAAGGAAAAGACGACGATGGCGAAGGAGGAGAGCGGTGCGGCTTATAAAGCCTGTGCCCGCAATAGCTGAGAAAGTACCCACCTACGCTTCTCAGCCACCGACACACCGCACGGGCAACCAACCACTCCGCCCAACCACCAGCCACAACCAACAGCCCACAAATCTGAGCCCCACGGGGACCCCACACCTGGGCCCCACACGCACAGTGCCACAATGCACAGTGCCAACCACGCATAGGGACATGCAAATAGAAGCCAGTCCACGAGGACCAAGCCCAAAAGCACAAAACCCCACAACGACCTCGAAACAGTAACACCCGTCCAGGAATAAAATTCATAAAATGTAAATAATTACAAAATAAATTTTACGGGTGTTACAAAGATGCTGTCCAACGACCTCCTCGTGCTATGTAGTGTTCTTCCCTTCAAAACAAACAAAAGAAATATAAATTAGTCTAGGTGTAGTAAATGATATCAAAATGAAACAATGAATAACATAAATAAATAAATAAAGCTAATACTAACCGAGGGGTTGTCTCCACATGCATATGCCATGGGCTTAGTTATGAATGCAATGATTATATTAGAAAATTGAATAAATTGGAATCAAATACTCCCTTCACCCCCTGACATCATGGCAACCACCTATTCTTTTATAGTTTACTCCCCTGTCTTTTATATTAATCCACAAAGATATGTTAAAAGCCCAGAAATGCTTCAACAATCCCATAAAATCATAAAAACATCTTCTTTAAGATTAAAATACTCGAATCTGCCACTAATTTGAGTAAGACGGAAGTGCTAACTCTGCCACAGTTGTGACTCACACCAGAAAATATTCAAGGGACTCGAATCTGCCACTAGTTTGAGTGTGTTAGCTCTGCCACAACTAATGACCTTGAATCAAGTAAAATCAAAAATGCTTTTAAAGAAGTCATGGAAAATCTAGAAAATATGTTCTAGATCCTTAGCCATGTGATCTTGGGTGTCTCAAGGTTTCCTAACTCTGGAAAATGAAAAAAATGGGATATCTACAAGAGCATTTGTCAACCCTAATGGCATGACTAATAACTCGTAATGGCCATACTAAGTCCAAAAGGTTGTCTTGTGCACATCCGATTCCTGGATGCAGAGGTGGTGGTAGCTTGATCCCAAGTCAATCTTCGATAAGACGGAGACTCCTTGCAGTTGATTAAACAGTTCATCGATCTTGTGCAACAGGTATTTGTTCTTTACTGTGATCTGATTCAGCATTCAATAATCTATACACAGTTAGAGCGAACCATCATTTTTCTTGATGAACAAAATAGGTGCACCCCCAAGGTGATACACTTGGCCTAATAAATCCATTGTCCAGTAGCTCTTGCAATTGGTTCTTGAGATCTCACAATTCAATAGGTGCCATTCTATAAGGGGCCTTTGAGATAAGACAGAGATAATGGACAATGAACTCCTTGAGTCAAATAATACTATGACCATTCGATCAACCACTAGAAAAGAACCTAGATATACACATATCACAACCACAAATCATAATTATCATTAAGAACAGTATTGGATACATAACTACATAGGAGAGTAGAAATTTACAATACATAGCTCATTACTACTCCTTACCCTCTATAACATTCCTAAAGAACAAACATTAGGAGCAGATATCGCGAACACACGTCCCTTGGTTGATTGACGAGATGCATCTCCAACTTTCATTGGAGGATCAGGGCAATTCCATTGAAAATGCCCAACCTTTCCACAATTGTAGCATACGACACCACCCAGGCTCAACTATCGACAATGAGACTGAATGCTAGGTGTCCCATCTATCCACAAACGAAGCAAGATCTCTCTCCTTGCATGTCATTGTTTTAACCTGTTTGGCTATATCCAACACTGCCCCTCCCAACAAAGCTACATCTTCCATCAAAAGTCAAGCCTGTGCGCTCCTTCCTTTTCTTGCCAAAGCTTCTAGAACTCTTAGAACTCGACATCGCAAATATAAAAGGTCATGGGGCAAATATTTTTCCCTTTCCTTTGGACTGGCTTTCCATATACCACTTGTGTTCTTCCTCAAATCGAGCAGTTAGATCCACCACGTCCAACAAAGTCCAACATCGATAGCTTATGACCTTCAACTGAAGTTCCGGATTCAAACCTTCCACAAACTACTTGGCTCTACGCTCTTTTGTGTTAAAAGACTGCACAAATTGCTCTAGCAAGGAGAAAGTTGCCTTATACTTAACCACCATCATGTTGCTTTGCTTCAGTTCTTTGAATTCCCTGTCCAGTCTGTCTCTCTCATGATCTGGGAAATATTTCTCGTAAAAGATATCCCAAAAATCTGCCTAAGAGATTATCAATAGATCTGAGTTTGGGAACTTCAAACGGCACGTGGCCTTCCACCATTTCTCGACGTCACCTTGGAACTGAAAAGCCACCTACCGCACCAATTTCTCCTCTAAGGATTCCATGCTTTTCAAACTCTTTTCCATCTTCAGCAACCAGGCCTCGCACTCCTTGAGTTTGCCTCAGTCTTTGAATGCTAGAGCATGGAACCGATTGAGTTGCTTCAGTCATGGGTCACCTCTTGTCCTGTCCGTGTTTCCCCCTCTCAAGGGACTACACAAACCCCTACATCATGCTACTAAGCTCTTACTGCATTCTCCGCCATCCACTATCCTCACCAATCCCGAAGCTCAATGCGAGAGTCCTCCCTCTGCCTCTATCTTTACCTCAGAGTGGTATTTTGCTGCTACCATAAACCACATGAGTAAAGTGTAGTTAATCTTTATTAGGCATCCCTATGGAACCACTAGATCGGATACCCTAAGCTACCATACTTAGTGTACCTAAGCTCTGATACTAATCTATAATGCTCCTGGTGCTACAAACTAGTACCAATACTACCAAGCAATTATTAACTAAATAATTAACCAATACAGTTCAAGCTACTACGATTCAAGATTGAATGTGGATGCTTCTGGTAATGCCTCTATTGAGGGGGGAAATGATTTTCTTAGCGAGGGAGTAAGGAGGCAAATAATCTCATTCTTGAGGGGGTGTTTAATGGTGATGAGGGTGTTGCAGACCAGGGGAAAGCTCCTACTAGTGTAGATGGGGTTGATTGTGGCAATGGTATTGATGTGGGTACTGAACAAGATGTACTTAATCAAGTTATCATTCAAGATGATTCAAGAGATGGGATGGCTAGCGAAGGCTTTAAAAATAGGCCTGGAAGGTCAAGAAAATGCTCCACTATTCTTCTTAAAGGTTATGCCAGTGAATCAGGTGTTAATGAAGCTACTGAATGTCAAAGAACAGGCCCTCTTACTTGAAGTAAAGCTTCTTCTAGTCTTCAAAATGCGTTTGAATTTTTATCTCATGAAGAGTCTAATCTGGAATGCTAGAGGGATGGCCAACAGGCCCACTGTAAGAAGGCTGAAGCCTTTAAATAATCCTCATCATCCTTCTTTGGTGGCCATCCTTGAGCCTTTTGTTATTGTTGATAGAGGTAACAGTATTAGAGATGCTATTGGATTTGACGAGTTTGTGGCTAATGGTGAAGAGGTTGCTAAAATCTGGGTTTTCTGTAAGAGGGCAATTCAGATGGAGGTCATCTCAATTAGCTCTCAAGCAGTTTCTATGGCTGTGATGGATGATGTTCTTGGTAGTAGAATGCTTTACACTATTCTTTATGCTAGCTGTGATTATGTGGTAAGGCATGACCTGTGGGAGCATGTGGTGGCTATCAGAAGTATAGACTTGAACATCCCTTGGTTTGTGGTGGGAGATTTTAACACGGTGCTCTCAAGTTCAGAAAAGAAAGGAGGCACATTTCCTAGGCAGTTGCATGTGGAGGAGTTTCAAGAATGCTTAAGCTTGTGTGGGTTGTTTGATGTTGGTTTCATTGGGCAGCCTTATACTTGGTGAAATAATCAATGGGGTGAACATAGAATCCTTGCCAGATTGGATAGATGCCTCATTGATGATCTCGGCCAAGATCTTCTAGTTCATGTCTCTCATTTAGCTAGGTCCCTTTCAAACCATGTGCCTTTATTGCTGAGTGTTTCCAAGCCTATGGATTCTAGACCTCGGCCTTTTAAATTCCTGAATATATGGTTGGAGGACACAGGCTACATGGATGTGATCAGGAAGTCGTGGGAGAACCCTATTTTTGATGAAGGTGACATGTCCTTTCGTTGGTTTTTGAAGCTCAAGAGGTTGAAACGGGATCTATGAAGGTGGAACAAGTAGCATTTTGGGGACATTTTCGATTCTGTTAAGAAAGTTGAAGGAGATCTCCTTGCTGCTCAGGAGGTGTTGAATGACAGTTACAGTGTAGAGGCACTTCACAGTGTTGTTGAAGCTCAACAAGCACTGCAAGTTGCACTACGTCGTGAGGAAGGTTTCTGGGTGCAAAAGGCTCACTACAACTGTTTGGAGGGGGACAGGAATACAACGTTTTTTCACAATTATGTCAAGCAGCAGAGCTGTAGGAATCTTATTCAAACAATCAAGGATTCAGAAGGGGTGTGGCAGAATAGGCTTGAAGATATTTAGAGGACTGGTGTTGATTTTGTCAAGAATCATTTTACGTCGGGGAGTAGTATGCATGATGAGTCTCTTCTAGAGGCTATTCCTTGGTTAGTCTTTGACAAAGATAACGTTTTGCTTACTGGAATTCTAGTTATGGAAGAATTTCATAGAGCATTGCTTTCCATACCAGTGGGTGCCGTATAAGGGTCGGATGGTTTCCCTTTGTCCTTTTATATAGCTGCATGGGATATTATTAAGGAGGACTTGCATGCTTTGGTGAAGTTCTTTTATATTAGCAAAGGACTCCGATCTTTATTTGCTAAAGGTCATTGTCAAAGGTATACTTCTGTGAGTAAAGGCATCTCTCCTTCACACTTATTTTTTGTTGACGATACTTTATTATTCTGTGGAGTAGTTGGGAACTCGATTTGTAATCTTATGGACTTCAAAGCTAGATATGTGGATGCTTTTGGCCAATGTATGAGAAGGAACAAGTGTACTTATATATGGCGTAATGAGCTCTTGTCTAATGCAGCTAATAAAAGGTATATAGGGTTTACTAAAGGCTCTTGGCCTATTATATATTTGGGGGCTCCTATTGCTACTAGACGTTTCAGGATTTCTTATTTTCAGTCTTTGGTGGATAAAGTCAAAAGGCGTGTGGAGGGTTGGGGTGCTCATTTCTTAGGCATGGCTGGTAGGCTCTCTTTAGTAAAGAGTGTGTTATCTTCCATTCCTATTCATGTTATGGTGGTTTCTAAGGTCCCTAGAAAGGTTGTTTGTCTTGTAGAGCATATGATGCGTGACTTCTTGTGGGATTACAAACAAGGTAAGAAGTTTCTTCATTGGGTGCGTTGGGATCTATGCACCAAGTCCTTAGAGGAGATGGGATTGGGCATCCGACCTTTCAATGACCTGAGCCTTCTATTTTGTATTAAAAGTTACTGGAAGCTGCTTGAAGGCAAGTCGCTTTGGAGTAATTTTTGTGCATGCAAATGTCGTATTGCTCAACAGGATTGGTATGTTGCTCTTACGTCCTATAGTTCTGAAAGGTGGAAATCTCTTATGTCTGTGATGCCATGGGATATTTTTAATTCTTTGTGGCTAATTGACAAAGGGAATTGTTCTTTTTGGATGGACAAATGGACTAGTGATGATATCATTTTCAAAAACTTTGGTCACCGTTCAGATGTTGATCTAGCTATTAGGATTGTGGATGTCTTCTTTAATACTGATTTGGTTGAGAATATGTTCTTGGCAGCAGTCATGAGTTGGCTACCATGTGGCGGGAACTTCATGATCTTCCTATTGATCCTAATGATGATGAGGATATACTTGTTTGGATCCTTACTTATGATGGTATGTTCTCTATCAAAGCTACGTGGAACATGATTTATTCTGCCAGGTCTTTTGTTACGTCAAAAAAGTGGATATGGTCTGTTTTGATATCTTTAAAAATGTCTTTGCTTATTTGGCACATTAGTTGGAACGCAGTTGCTGTAGATACTAATGTTCAAGCTTGTGTTGTTCCATTTGTTTCTAGATATTATTTTTGTGTTCATCCATAGGTGGAAACATTGGACCATCTATTTATGGATGGTGATCTCGCCAAGGGTATTTGAGAGTTCTTTGCTTCTATTCTAAATTTCCAGGTGGACATGGATATTATCTCTACTATTATTACTTGGCATAGTCAAAAGAGGATATATTCTTTTGGTCACACTCTTAGTGGTATTCTTCCTACTGATATTTGCTAGCATATTTGGAAAGAAAGGTGTAGACGTAAGTTCTCTACCCTATTCCATAGTTGCTCCCAGGCAATATCGTCTATCATTGCTGACGCCAACATCATGCTCAATGGACGTGGCCTCATTTGATGATTTACGCATATGGGAAAATCGTCGTGGTCGCGGCAGGGGATGCAGCCAGTACCACTACCACAACAATTATCCTCCCAATTCCTATCAACTAATTCAACAACCTTCCTCCTCTCAACCACCCCTTTTACCCACATCCACCACTGCCAAACCTTCTATTATATGCTAGATATGTAACAAATGGGGACACAATGCTCGTGAGTGCTATGATCGGCACAACCATGCATATTCTACTACTATAGACACCATCTCTAATCTCTCTTTCCAGGAACTTCCAAATAACAATAGCTGGTGTCTTGATTCTGGCACATCCCAACATATGTCTCCTTCCATTTCCCAATTCTCTGAAATTCAGCCATATTCAGGTAAATCCATTCTAGTAGGGAATGGTACACTTCTTCCTATTTCTCACAGTGGTTGTTCCTCTATTTTGACTCCCAATGGGCAATTGTTTCTTAATGATGTTCTCTATGTCCCTACCCTCAAGAAGAATCTCCTTTCAATTCAACAATTCTCTTGAGATAATAGCTCCCTTTTTCTAATGGATGTTGATAGTTTTTCTATCAAGGACCAATTCACAGGCCAAACGGTGCTCCATGGCTGTAGCCATGGCCATCTTTACCACCTTCATGGTCCACCTCTGTCTACTGCAATGTTTGTTGTTGTTAGCTCTTGTACTTCCTCTACCATTTGACACTCACGAGTGGGACATCCTTTTCTGCCACCAAGCTTCTGCCAACAAATACAATCTTCCAGCCACAAGGTCGTCTCGAGTCTCCTGTTCCATTTGTCCTCTTGGCAAAGTATAAAGATTACCTTTTACTTCCCACCAGCATCTCACCTCCACTCCTTTAGAGCTTGTTCATCTTGACATATGGAGACTTGCTCCAGTTGCTTCTAACAATCACTTTCGTTTCTTTCTTACCATTGTAGATGACTATTCACAATACTTGTGGATCTATCCTCTTCAAAAGAAATCAGATGTGCTTTCTACCTTTATTGAGTTCAAAACTCTTATTGAAAAGATGTTAAATCAAATTGTTTGAAACATTCAAACTAATGGTGGTGCTAAGTTTATGAGTAATCATTTTCATTTGTTTCTTAAACAACAAGGCATTCATCATCGTGTTTCTTGTCCTTACACTACTGCTCAAAATGGCCTTGTTGAACAAAAGCACAGACATCTCTCTAAAGTTGGTAGATGCTTGCTCTTTCAATCCAAATTATCTATGTCCTTCTGGCTATATGCTTTTCAACATGTAGTTCATATCATCAACCGTCTTCCCACTCCAACTCTCAAACAATGCAGTCCCTATGAGTGTTTGTATCAGAAGATACCAGATTATCTTCTTCTAAGAACATTTGAATGTGCTTGTTACCCTCTCCTTTAAGGCCTGGCTCATCACAAGCTTAGTCCCAAATCTGCATTGTGTGTGTATAACCATGTCGTCAAGGGTGTGGCAACAAATATATATGTGTGCCAAAGTCGACAAAGCCACGGCAAAAATAAAATAATGCAAATATACAGGAGTCGCCACCTAGTCTATTAAAATGAAAGACAAGGAAAACCATATAACACATGAAAAATCATGCAGAGAAAATAAAAATGGGGCTGCACAAACCAGAAATGCGGGTAAGGATCCCTGTTACGTACGAGGAAGGTGTTAGACACCCTCGTACGCCCGATAAATCGGTCTTCTATTGATTTCTCTTTT
>JAMKQA010063367.1:0-10411 GCA_024699735.1 Posidonia australis
CGACGCTGAACAGGGGCGCGGCGGCAGTGGCAGTGTCGCGGAAGGGGGAGGCGGAGAAGAGAGCCTAGCTCTGATACCACTTGAAGGAATACCTCCGTCAGGCAGGGGTGATTCCGACGATGGGATTTGGGGCTCCGGCAATAGTCAAGAAGGAGAAGGTAAGTCTTTTTCTGTGTCTTTTCCATTCTATCTTCTCCTCTATTTATAGGGGACCTTGACTACCCCTCCGCCCCTCTTCCACTGGCTCCCCGTAGCCGTTCGAATTTCCGACCATTAAGGCCATGTAACCATCGGAGTAAATCCGACGTTTGAATTCCAGCCATTAAGGATGAAACGGTCGTCCGTTTCATTTCCTCTTCAATGACCATTACTCACAAAGAGTAGGGATGGTTTGAAAGTTTTCTTCCTTTTTCTCGCCCTCTCCTCTCTGATTACGAATTAATGAATCCACAATCCTCTTCTCTAATTACTATGCTATTTGAGTCTTCAAGGGAAACAAAGGTGTGATCGACGTACAGATGAGAATCCGATATGTTTTTTATCTATTATGATCGTTTTATCCTAAAGAAAAGTATGGAAATCCTATGTATCGATTGTAGATCGTTATTTTCTCTAAGTTTTAATGTAAGTCATTCTAGATAACTCGATCAGACAAGTTCTAATTTTGTGTCTTTGTTTTGTTTTTGTTACATGCATTGGTTGTTCATAGTGTTTTTTAAATATCATGTTATGACTTTAATTGACATGCTAATCAATGTAATCAATATGTGTATTTATATGATTCCACGTTTATTTCCATCAACCTCCTCATCTATATTTCCTGACAACCTTGGCTTGTACATGTACGTATGCTTATCAACGAGATTCATTCCACAACAATGCATCTATCTTGTACCGTGAAGCATCTGTTCTTATTCTGCCCCTACGTGTAGTTAATCTGGCATTCTTTATCCAAAGAATACATATATCCAGGTTTTAATTCCATTGAGGATATGCTTGCCATTCCGCCTCCTTTTACCTTCGATTTCACCTTAACTGGAGCACATACCTTGGTTCTGGCTGTTATTTGGTTTGTTTGGCAGGAGAGAAATAATAGAATTTTTAGAAATTTACACAAGACTTTATCTATGATTCTAATTGATATCATTGCTATGTTTCATTGTTGGATTGATTCTCTGACTACAGGTTTTGAGAAGGCTGAAAATTTGTTAGCTGTGTCTGCCTTCCATTCGAGCAGAGAGGGGGAGCTGGCTTTACCTCCTGATTGTGAGATGGCACTTATTTCTCCATCGCTTCCTGGGTGATTTTGATCTGTTTAACATTTGGTTAAACTGTGTTTGTATATTTCTGGCAGTTCATATTTTTTGAATTGACTGCTCAAACTTTTTTATCTCTGCTGTTTTATCAGCAGCGCTTGGAAATCACTTATAGTTGTCTTTTTGAGTTTCTGGTCACCTGCTGAGTGACGAGGCATTATTTTTGTAATTTTCTAATGGACTCTATAGCAACTCTACTAAACTTGTAATTTTTGAAGTTAAGAAAGAAATATAATTACCGTTTATCAAAAATTATAAAAGGTGTCAAATTGAAAGAAAAAGAAGTGAGTGAATCATGTTCTATACATATAGTTGAAATTAGGAATGCAAAAATTGAGCAAGCTCGTGTAGTTCATGTGCGCTAATGCTGATTTGGCATTCTTGCACCTCTTTTTATTTTGTGGTAGCTGCATTTTGAGTTTGTTGTAGATTAAGTTTAGATGTCCTTTATGACCTTCTACCGGATGGTTTCTTGTGGAATGTCTTCCTTTTCTTCGATGTCTTGGTGTAGAGAATAAATTAATTACGAGTTGCGACGTTGTGTCATCTTTATTTATGTTGCACTAATCAATTTTTTCTATTGGACAATGCATACTTCATTCGATATGTAACTATTATTTTAATTAAAATGTTGCGGATTTGAATTACAATGAATGTAGAATTTTAAATAAATTTTATATTTCTTTTTTTTCCCAAATATGATATCATATTCTATAGGAATGGAGGGTGGTTATGTCAAAGAAGCATGATATATAATGAATAAATAAAATCTGTAATTTCAATCTATAGGTAACGTCAAGATGGCCGAGTTGGTCTAAGGCGCCAGTTTCAGGTACTGGTCCGAAAGGGCATGGGTTCGAATCCCATTCTTGACATTATGCATTTTGAAAATTTTTTATCTTTAATTTTCAAATATTACAATATATCACGCCGGTATATGACGTTTATTTTCTCTTTTAACCCTTTATTTGCTTCTTCCGCAAACCAAAGTAGCCCGGACAAGGAGGAAGAGAGCAAACGGCGTTTATTGGCAATTGCTGGAACCCAACAATTGCGATCTTCATCACGACAACAGAAGAAGATGAGTGAAGGAGCAGCAGCCGCAGGAGAAGACGCCACCCGCCGCCGCAGTGTTGCCGCCGACTACAGGAAGAAGCTCCTCCAGTACAAGGAGTTCGAGTCCAGAGTCAGGACATGTACTATTCGCTATTCTTCTTCTTCTTCTTCTTCTTCTTCGACTATTTTTTTCCCCTACTTTCCTTACCCCGTTCTCCTCCTGAGGGGCCTTCTATTATTGTTGTCAGATTCCATTGCTTTTCTAGGGTTTCATTTACATACTTCGGGTTTTTTTTCTCTTTCCTTCTTTACTTCCCCTGTAAATGTTGGATCTTTCGCATCGCAACATCTCTGTCTGATCAACCACTACGAATCTACAATTGTTGCAACTTTATCCATCTACCCCAAAAATTAGCAGACTGTGTGCTGCTTTTGAGATGCGATGCACTTCTTCCCGGTCCCTAACTATGGTGGCAAACCTGTAATCCATATTTCGATGACAAACGGGATAGTTCCTTCTTTAAACAGTCATTTTCCCCATTTTACTTTCAAATTAAACTACCGCAACCCAAACCTTGATCTTAATAAAAAAAAAAGTGACCCTTTTTCAAGCTTTTCTTTCAATTTATCCAGATCTTGTTGTTATACTGCTTGTGGATACTAGCGAAGTTTTTGCTTAAGCTAAACGACTAGGTTTGAGCTGTGAGGATTGTGCTTTCTTCTGTATTTTATTTTGAGAAAAGCATTCTCTTTGCTGTTGATTTTCTTTGGTTACAAGAGCAATCTCTTGAATCTTGCCTTTGTTTGCTGGAGCATAGATTTCTTATAGACGATGCGAATTGTGTTTGTTGCAGTCGATTGTGTCCACGTGTTAAGGCCATTCTTATCTGTAGTATTCAAGCTAAATAGATTTGCCAATGCAGAGTTCAGCCACATTTTTCTTAAATTAAAGAAATATACAGGGTTGTTGTGGATAAATTTGGTATGGAGTGTTGACTTTGCATTCTCATTGAGAGGGACTGTCTTGTGGTATTAAATTATTTTTTGTAGTTTACAGCTGTAAGCATGTCATATTTGTTGTATTCTTTAGCTGCTACATATTTTGCAACTTGATTAAACAACACGTTGTTTGGAGAAAAACAGCTAGGGAAAGTTTGCGCTCATCAAAAAAGGAATTTAACAAAACTGAAGATGATTTGAAGTCACTCCAAAGTGTTGGGCAGATCATTGGGGAGGTGCTTCGACCACTTGACAATGAGAGATGTAAGTATATTGTGAACTCATTGGATAGTTCCATTGTCATAGTATGTGAGACATGTATCTTGCATTCCCACTTTCTACTTGCCAATAGCCATTAACTTTTTCCAGAATGGATCACAAGGTGATGTCTCACCAATTTCTTTATTTGCCAGTGATAGTTAAGGCAAGCAGTGGACCAAGGTATGTTGTTGGTTGCCGAAGTAAAGTTGACAAAGAAAAGCTAACATCTGGAACACGTGTTGTGCTTGACATGACGACCTTGACAATTATGAGGGCTCTACCAAGAGAGGTATAGGATTCTTGTTTTGCTCCATTGAAAATGCCAGTGGTTCCTAACTTACGCTTATCATGAATGCACATTGGTCATTGAATGTGACTACATTTTTTACCGTATTTAACTGTTAATTGCTTGCATCTTATTGCAAAGGGATTAAAATAGATTCCAGGATTAGAAAAATTCTGAGAATATTTAACATATTTGCTCTTGGTTTCTTACGGTACCTGGCTGCCTGATACATGCAACCTTTTGTTTATAACCGACATTAAGGATTTTAAAGATGTGTAGAAATAAATGTTATGGTTATTTCACTTGGATACCCTGAATGTCATATTTGTTTTTTTTTCCAAGGTTGACCCAGTTGTATATAATATGCTTCATGAGGATCCTGGTAACGTCAGCTACTCTGCTGTGGGTGGCTTATCTGATCAAATACGAGAACTAAGGGAGTCCATCGAACTGCCACTGATGAATCCTGAGCTCTTTCTCAGAGTTGGGATTAAGCCCCCAAAGGTAATTTGATGCCACATAGCTATCTATTTTTGTTAATTGCATTGCCACTGGCATCCCAACATTTTTTTAACATGAGAATACGAGACCTGTTGTTTGGCAGATTATACAATCGTTTTCCTAATTGTATTGTGGATGGTTATTTTCAAAATTTTATTTTCTCAAAAAAAAAAAACTTCAAATTTTAATCAATTGACATCGGTTTCTATACAAACAACTTAATGGGTGTGTTATGGTTACCTCTTTTGTGATGATTTTTAGGGTGTACTTCTCTATGGTCCTCCTGGAACAGGGAAAACTTTGTTAGCCAGAGCAATTGCAAGCAACATAGATGCTAACTTTCTCAAGGTTATTCCACAAAATTTTTCCGGCTGTTTTCTTACTAGTGTAATCACCTTTTACCCTTTTTTTATTCTGACTACATGTAGGTTGTCTCTAGTGCTATCATTGACAAGTATATTGGTGAAAGTGCTCGATTGATTAGAGAAATGTTTGGTTATGCACGCGACCACCAGGTGAGTTCTAATATCTTCTGTAATTTATTCCCATGGTAACTATTCCTAAAGGAGAAAACTTGTTACATCACTTCTACAAGTATTTCAGTACATTGCAATTTTGTGAAACATGTCAGTTCTGTCTTTTGGATATTTTCCGATATATTGACATTACCCAATAACATCAAGATTTAATGCTGTCTATGGCATTTTTTTCTCTGACAATATTTCTCCCGCTTCAGCCATGCATTATATTCATGGATGAGATCGATGCCATTGGTGGGCGACGTTTTAGTGAGGGTACAAGTGCTGACCGTGAAATTCAAAGAACACTGATGGAACTGCTTAATCAGTTGGATGGTTTTGATCAGCTGGGAAAGGTAAGCAAATTTCTTTAAATATGAAAGAGGGGTTATTTATATCTTGTATGTAATATACAAAATACGAGAGGAAATACCGATAGTTTTCTGCACAGTAGAAAGTTACACACGGTTCTTCACTGATTGGTTCTTGTTGTGGGCTGGATGGTTATGTTGGCAAAAATTTAACTGTCTGGAAAGCTGTAAATGGTTTTACCGCTCAAAAAAAAACTGTAAACGGTTTTTTTAAATTTCTGGTGATTTGGTAATCATTTCTGTATTTCTGTTAATTTCTCGCACTTTTTGTCTGCAAGTTCTTAATGCAGATTTTAATGCCCTTTGTATTTAGAGAAAGTGCATTAAAAACCAAGAATTCTTGCTGGAAGACGTAAAAGATACATTGGGTTCTTAATGTGGCAGTCTTTGTATTTAGCAGCAGGTTCTTATTGCTGCAGTCTTTAGGTGCATGACAACTGCACGTGTTCAAAACCAAGAATTCTTGCTGAACGAAGTAAAAGTTATATTGGGTTCTTAATGTGGCAGTCTTTGTATTTAGCAGCAGGTTCTTATTGTGGCAGTCTTTAGGTGCATGAGAACTGCACGTGTTCAAATTCCAACATTGTTTGTCCATATAGGTGCATGACAAAAGCAGATTCCAATATTGATACCACTATATTACTGCTAAAAAAAATTGATATCACCATGTCCAATTGGGCAGTACCCATATCTAGCTCGATAAATTAAAATACTATTTTTATATTCGAAGTATGCAAGTAAATGTTACACAAGTCTAATTTTATTCTATAATTAGTAAGGTATGTATAAATATTCTTAAATAATAATATTTTAGACTAATCCTCTGAAAATGGATAATCCATTTTTTTATCCAACCATCCATATGTAGAAAAATCAAATGTGAATACGGATATGGTGACATCCACTTCATTGAAACCCCTAAATATTGGATGTCTATGGTACCCTTTTGATGGATATCAAAAACTTTTAATCTTTATTATTCATTCAAATATATAGATGTGAGATTTGTAACTATCAATAGTTACAATACTATAGATACCATAGGATTTTTTCTAAATATATGGTCCATTGACTCGACTCATACCAGCTGGTTTAGCGTTTAGTTTCTTTTTGTATGAGGCTTGCTGTTCAGAATCAACATTAAACTACAATGCTTTAGCATTCGATAAGCTCACATGTAGATGTCCTCTTTATTGTGCAACTTTGGCCTACCAAAACATAAACTTGAGGGAAATCTGTATTTTTATTTACTTTATTCTAGCTGATGCCTATCACAACTTGAGTACATTGGTATCATGATTTGGTTGATTGTTTGTTCTGTTGTTGTGTCTGCTAGGTTAAAATGATAATGGCAACCAACAGACCTGATGTTTTGGATCCAGCACTGCTTCGACCAGGTCGTTTGGACAGGAAGATAGAAATTCCTCTGCCTAATGAACAATCGAGAATGGAGATTCTTAAAATACATGCTGCTGGTATAGCAAAACATGGTGAAATTGATTATGAAGCTGTGGTGAAACTTGCTGAAGTATGAATTGACCTAAGATAAAATATGGTTCTTGTATCCTCTATTCATTTCAGCTTTTGATATCCAATATTTGATTGCCAGGGTTTCAATGGAGCTGATCTTCGCAATGTTTGCACAGAAGCTGGGATGTCAGCTATCCGTGCTGAACGTGACTATGTCATTCATGAAGATTTCATGAAGGTTGGTCCTGTTAATATATGAGTATTCAACTCCTTGATTATGTAGCTGGTAATGCTCATCTCCTTTTGGTTGTGTTATGGTCGTGTTACTGATCTTCCTGTTGTATTTAACCATTTTAGGCTGTAAGGAAACTGAATGAAGCTAAGAAGTTGGAATCAAGTGCGCACTATAATGCAGATTTTGGAAAGGAGTAGGAATGATTTACTCACAATGTCGAGCCTGGGAAGGAAGTTGAATATGGTGAGGGCATTGCGCAACCAATTCGGCGTGTGCAAGTGGCGTGAATGCCAAGGTCTTAAAAAGTTAAAAGCTACGATATGTTTAACTCCTCGATTGTCTGAGGGACTCGTTTCAGAAACTGTTTACCGATGGGTCATATTTCAATACATGTTGCTTTGAAATGTTCATTTTAGTTAAATTGAAATTCTGGTCTGAGTTCTGCCTCACTTTTGTCTGGGTTAACAGACACTGTTGTTCTAGTGCAAGGTTACTATAGATTTGGCATTTAAGATAAACCAATATTCTTGTGTGTGACCGATGATCGGAAAGCTAAAGAGAAGGTGAATGCTATTAGTTATTTACTCGGTCATAGATCAAACTTTCAAAATATATTCCTCTTTCCTTCTCTTTATCTGTGACAAAAGTTGAATTTAACATCAACCACACGGAGGAATGTTTTACAATGCAGAGGGTTTTTTCCTTTTTGAGGGGAAATGCAGAGGTTATCTGTGACAGGTAAACTCATTCAATCTTCCATTATGACAAATGAGTGTGGTACGGTTGTTATACATGAGACGTAGGAGTTGGCAAGACAAATAATGGACAGATTGTGTATATCTTTTGTTAACTGACCCTATAACCTTAATTTTTTTTTTAAAAACTGACTATAACCTTCTCCTGAAGACAGACTATGTTTCGTGCCCGACGAAGGGTTTCTCCGGAGTAGTTGGTGTCATCCTCTTGGACAGTTTGTATTTCACCATTCTAAGAATCTTGTAGAACCAGAAAGCACTCACCAACTGCAATCCCAACGCCATTGCCTGCAGACCAACAACGACAACCACTATTAATTCTACTAGAAGGAATTGGGAAGCGATTCCCTTTGTTTGCTCCATTCGTGTCATGGAATATAACTGTCCATATTGTTCTCTAAGAAACGGAACATAATAAAAACATTTTCAAGTTGGACATACCTTGATAAGCAACGGATTGTCCGCTGCTAATGTCACATAAAGTACATACGGCCCGAAAATCATCCTTGCCACGGAGAAAGTCACAGCAAACAAAAACTACAGCAAATTTCAAATTCGTATATATTAATTATTCACATAACAGTATTGGAATTGGATGCAGCTACGAAAGAAACACCAGTGTTGCGACTCACGTCGGCAGCGAGATTGACGTCAGTATCTCTGTATCCAAGTTCTTTGAGGATCTCCCTCAGATGCAGGAATGGGCTTGAGATCTCTGTTATCCACAGCGTGGCAACCATCTCTGAGCCACACTGCACAAACAACGAAAAAAAACATTTAATTGCTATCTCAAAAATCTGCACATCGAATCCGTCAAATGAAGTTTTTTTTTCTTTTAAATCGGTAGTAACTACCCTTTGATATGCAAGGCCTGCTCCAATACCAACAATACTGACGACGTGGTGGACCGTGTTATCCATACTGATTTGTTTGTCGAAGAAACAACAGACAAGATCGTATATCAGATAAGTAAGAGTCACTGCTAGTGCTTTCATCTGCAAGTTCATTCAGTTCCACAGATCATTGAGACAAACCAATTAGCAAGAAGAAGAATACATAGAGCATGCATCATTAGAATTTCTTTCGAACATAGGATTGAATCACGAGGAAAATAACACTTCACAACTTACCTGCGATGGAGAGGATGTGGATGCTTGTGGATAAATAGGGCAGCTCCAGTCCTGCACTGAGAGGGATGCCATTCGAACAGCCAAGATTGCATGGATTGTGGAGACGAGGCGGTTGCAGAAGTCGAAACTACGCTTCGGAAACATCTTCCTTGCGGTCAGGAATGCTGCAGTCCACAGAAGCACCCCCGAGAAAACCCAGTTCGCCACATAATCCTCCATGTCGCTGGACGAATTGGAAACCAAAAGATGTCCTTGCTTTACTATGTATCAATCAGTTCATGCGAATCTATTAAGCCCAAACAATACCAAGCAAAGTATATGCACGTACACAAGATCACATGAAACGAACTAATGAAACCAATCTTTGATGGTTACGTGTGTGCTTTGGCACATCGATGGCATCAGCATCATGCAGCTGGTGAGGTGGTAGGACTTAGGAGGCAGATGGCCACTTAATCAAGGAAGAAAGAAGAAGGAAAGAAGTAAGAACTTGGAAATTCTGAAGGTAGAAAGCTGCACGAACCCATAGTCCTATTTTTGAGCTGCCAAATCTCGAGTACCAACCTTGCTTTTCAGTCAAACAAAGATGGATGGTGGAATTCCAAATTGCCATCTGCTTGTGCTATGGTTGATTTGACCGGAGAAGAAATAATATTCCCTTTTTGTTTGGAATTTTAGAGCAAAAAAAAAAAAAAAGACAAATATTCATTTATTGACTTGATGGTGGACTCACAGTAAAGTCTTATTATTAATGAAATTACCATTATGAAAAAAACCAACCAAATATTCCACTTCTGTATCGTATTGATATGGTAATAATATTCAATACTAAAATAGTCTGCAGTCAGTTAGTCTATGGATTAATTATATTTGATAGTAGCCCACCTACCTCAACCTCCTTATTGAATGTAATTTTAATTATGAGTTAATATGAGTAGGTTTCTGCTCCAGCCAGCTCCTCATTTGGTCCCTGTGGCCTCACATTCGAGGTAGATGATGATTTACTATTGGGCTGTGTTATGAACCTGCATGCAATTAATGTTGGTTTGTCCTAATTAATGTTGGGCCATCCTCCACCTCCATGGCAAGATTGGAAAGAAAATCTCAATCTCGAAAAATAAGAGATTGCAATTGTGAGAGAAATAAGGAATTACAATTGTGAGAGAAATCAGGGATTGCAATTGTGAGATATAATCGGGAGGAAGATATATATATGCCTTGACAAAGAGAGAAAAAAGGGTAGAAGAAAAAGAGATAAGAAGAGAGAGAGGAGCAGCCGTTTCTTCTCCTGTTTTTCCCACACGGTTGCTGCTGCAATTTTTCCCCTTCACGCGTTCTGCTGCTGCGTAGAGGAGCAGCTGGTCGTCCGTCCAACGTCCTGTTGTTGTTGTGCCGCCGCCGGTGAAGAGGAGACGCGTGATCCAGCGCGTGGTTCCACCGACGGTGAGGAAGAGGTGCTCGTAGGTGAACGCCCACCGTGGGTGCACGTGGTTCCGTGACAGGGGAGATTCTC
>JAMKQA010063370.1:0-13411 GCA_024699735.1 Posidonia australis
TCCAGAGAGTAAAACACTTGTTTGTCGAATGTCCACGGGTGCGATGGAATTGGCAGAACAAGTTTGTCTTATACCACCTAGGAAGCGGGCCTGGTAGTGGACAAACCTCTGGTAGTTGCAGAAATGGCGCAACTTTGGGAAAGATGTTGCTCAACGAATCCTCGAGTGGGGTGAAGTCTCTTTCCTTATGGCGAGGCCGCCTTTGCCATTGTTGCTGCCCTTGTTGTACTGATGCAATGAGACGTGTCGGTTCAACGGTGGTGTGTGAGTGTGTAATGCATGCTGAACTAGATGCTGGTGAGGGTGGAGACATGGATGTGGGTATTGTGCCAACAACAAAGGTCCCACTATCAATCAAAGTCTAAACGATGTCCCGCAGAGTGTGGCAATTATCAGTCGAGTGCCCGGGGCTCGGTGATAATTGCAGTATACATTCGCGTCGTACCATCGAGGGAGTGGAGTTGGTGGGGGACACAAATCTAGGAGTCTCAGAAGCAACACAACATGAGGAAAAACAGCGCTCAGCGACTCGCCTAGTGGAGTGTAGTCGCTTTCAACGTGGTGGCCTCATTTCTCCTTTGGTTGCTGTCCTTGTTGAGCCGATGTGATGAGATGCACCGACTTGACAGTGGGAGGTGTGCGCCTAGTGTGCAGTGATGACCTACATGTTGGGACATGATCCTGATGCTGAGGTGGGTTCTGAGTATGTTGTGTTGTGTGTGGTGTTGAGCGTGAGAGCAATAGCTACGGCATTGGTACAGCTCTGGGTGATGGACTCGTGAAATGCTGTACTCTCACACAATTAATGGGTTGATTTCTAAATGACTATGATGCATGTTGTGACCAATGCAGTTGTGGTGCAGGAGGCAAAGATAATGCCTCCATCGCCGAAGCAGTGTGATGCTGAGGCAATGGTATGGGCAATAGTGTAGTGGGGAGAGCCTACAATGCTATAGTGGTCTGCATTGGAACCTCAGAGGTCTGTAAAGGACTCTCAACAGGATCAAGAGAAAGGGCCATGCGCTCGAACCCTCGGGCCAAAGCTCTCAAGTACTGAGCTTGCATGGCCGAAGACCCATCAAAAGATAGGTCAGAAGGCAAGAGTAGAACAGGAATGGCCTCCAAAACAGATGAAACCACTGTTGGTTGAACTCCTGAAACAGGAGGACTGGAGAGATAGGGTGCAGCTGGCAGAACTTCTAGGACCCGTGTGGTAGTCACCGTAGTCGAATTAGTGACGGGCCCTAGACTAGCTTGTGTCTGCCACTGTCCTAGAAGAGGGGATAAGGATCCTCCATGATTCCCAAATCGGGACGCAAAGAGGGATGAAGAAACAGTCAAAATGAGTGAAGGAGGTTCTGAAGGTGGATCCCCCTTCAAAACAATAACTGAAGGCTTGCGGGTCTACAGGGCCATGGCTAACCGCAAGCGAAATAAAAGGAGCTGTGGAAAAAGACAAACGCACGAGCTCCAACACGAGCTATCAAAAAGTGACCAATAGCTTGGAAAAGACAAGAGGAAACAACCACGGGAGGCCACCCACGACGGAGACACCCGAGTTCCTAGCTGAGGATTTCACAACAAGCTACCAGAGAACACAAGCAAGAGAAACAAGCATCAGAACCTGAACAACGACGCACAGACACATACGGGTTATTAAAGTGGCATGCCATGACACACAATGCAGATGAATGTCCTAAAGTGCACTCTCTCACCATGCATGTCCCATATGGGGTTGACCACAAGAGACGCACTAATGGGCTTTAGGTTTTGACTTTGGTTAGAAAAGTAAGGCTCCCGTTATAAATCGTGGTTGAAGCGCTAGCAGTGAACGAGTGGTGCGTTGGTGGCCTCGTCTCCTACAGTAGCATGGAGTTGTACCCTCTACAAACACTGACATGACCTTAGCCAAGGGGGGACAAACTAGCAACACGCCCTACGCCAAAGCTATAAAGGGGGCTACTAGAATTGTCCTTTGCAAATTGTGGGTGGACTCAGAGGAAAAGATGCATGCTTTCTAAAATGATCATTCATTCAATATGCTTTTATGTCTTTTACTTGCATTTTATTAAACTAAGGGGGATTGTGAACATTTGTCTCTAGTTATGTCTTATTAGTTGTTTGTCTGAATTTGTGTGTTTTATTTTAACCAGATAGGGAGGCAAACATGCCTCTACTATCCTAATAATGGTAAATACAAATAAAGGGAAGAAAACACACAATCATGGCATCTAAATAGTCAATCAATCAAGCAAAAGGCACGAATATGGCATGTGCTAGTGTAGTGCTCACAAGTAGTGAACAGGAGCAAGTATCAACAGAAAAAGCATGAATTAGGTCATGTGCATGTGCGGTGACATGGCAATGGTGTTAAAAGGCACAAAAAAGGCATATTTTGTCAAATATGTACAAGCAAATAGAACATGAAAACAAGCACAAAGTATATGGACTAAAGACAAGTAAGAAAATCAAAACGAAAGCAAGAATCAGGTTATCCCTAGCGGAGTTGCCAGTTCCTGTGACCATGCTGGTGGAACCTTGCATGGCTCTCCTACGGTGCGCGGAAGCACACGAGGAGTCCCAATACGGTCATGACGAAGATGGTGAATCTAGAGAAGAAGACTAGGCTCGGAAACACCAATGAAGGATAAGAAAGGATAAGGAAAAGACTCACCACCTAGTCTTTTAATGGAAAGATAAGGAAAACCAAACACAGAGGAGAAACAAAAAAGAAAACAATGTGAAGAAAACATGTATGCTCCGTGCCTAATGGATGTAGTGCACAAGTAAATGCGGGCCATAGAAAGGGTAAGGGTTCTTTTTAAGCATGGGGAAGGGGTTAGGCAACCCCATGCGCCCGAAGAACTCGGTCTTTCTAGGTTCCCTACTTGCTAAATGGTCTGCTGTGTGTATGCTTGCTTATTCTGAATGCACATGCTTAAAGCGACTGCAAAAACATGCCAAATCATAGAAATGAAGAAGGAAAAAAGAAAAAATGCTAATCTAAGGGCCAAATATAGGCATTGATAATGCCACTTTATTCTACGCGCGTGGGCGATGAGGAAAATTGTGAAAATCGAGAATACTCAGAAAGCATCATGCAAATCAGTGGAAACTTGAAGAAATTCGAGAAAATCAAATTGGAAAAAATAATCCTCTTTCGGGACAATTTAGGCATTGTTAAGCCTGTTAATGTACACCCTCGGGCGATGGAAAGCCAAATCAAATTAGAATCGTAAAAGTCGGAAGAAAATCGGGAAACGATGTGAAAAACACGTTTGAAAAGAGCCAAAAATGCATGCATGATGTAAGAAAGAAAACACGAGAAAATATGTATGAAAAATAGCAACAAAATGTACAAAATGCATTTGTGAGTGTAAAAATGTAAGTACCAGGGGTTTTTGTGCAAAATTCCTAAATTCTGAATGAAAACTAAAATTCTGAGGCTAAATCATCAAAAATACTTAGAAAAACACATTTTATGTAATTTTGAAGAAATCTGAGATCAAATGAGTAAAACTATGCATTTTTGGTCAAATTCAAGGTCCCTAGGGGTCAATATGCAATTTTACCATTAAAAAAATATTTAACGCAATTTTGTGGAAATTCAGGGTTAAATATGCAAGAAAAAGAGTTCATGTTTGAAAACAGAAAGTTTCAGAGACTGACATGCAAATTTACCCTAGAAAACATGCATTCAGTGAGAAATCAGTAAATTTCAGTGGCTAAAATGCAATTCAGGACACAATTGAGTAAATATTTGAATTCTCAAGGTTTAACATGCAAATTTTGATTGAAAAAATCCATTCAGAACTATTTTAACAATGCTCAGGGTCTTTTATGCAAAATACTGGATTTAAAATGTAAGAAAAGAAGATTAGAGGGTTGATGTCAAACTTTTAAGCATGGAATACATTATTAAGAAAGCTCAGGGGTCACATTGTAATATTTCACAACAAATATTATTTAAAATGATTTAAAATCTATTGCAGGGACCTAAATGTAAGGAAAAAGGATCCAAATGTAAGACAAAAGGGCCTAAATGCAATAAAAGAAAACCACAGCTGTTTATTAAAAGAAATTTTTTTTTTTTAAGAAAAAAGGGGAAACAGCCAGGAGCAAGAGGAGAAGGAATGGAAGAGATCCAATGATTTGGATCTGAGGTTCGATGGCTGGAACTAGCCCCCACATCCCTCGCTGTCGACGTGACTCCAGCGACGGCGTTAAGGAAGACGGTGGTTCCAGAGGGCTGCGTCGCGGCGCTCAGGGCTTCTGGATGCTCTGGAGAATGAAGAGGATGAGTTTCCCCCTCAAGCAGCATGAATGGGACACTCCTCTCATCCTCTGGTCCAGCCTACCGTCGACACAATCAAACTCCTGCGAGCTTGATTGTGGAGGTGATTCAAGGTGCGAGGCTTGTCTTTTATGGCTCTGAAATGCTGGGGGCGTGTCGGGGAAAGTTTTTGGAGGCTTGGAGAGGCGCAGCGAAGCTAGAGGCGCCCGATCGCACCCTGTTACCAATCGTCTTCCCTGGCGACGGTGACGAAGCCCGACTCCGATGATCTTCAACTGGGGCCTTCCACAACGACTGAAGTGGAGTTTCGACGGGTGGAGAAGCAAGAGGAGGTCCAAGGGGAGAGGTTCGAGCACCCTATGGCACGAATCGACCATTAGATTCGTGTCCCCACCTCTATTGCTGGAGAACAACTCCAGTGACGCTTGAAGCCTCGATTCCAGCCAGGGAAGGCCTCTAGCTCTACTTGAATCGACTGGGGAAGGTAGAGGGAGACCTAGGAGATTATTTTGGAAGGAAATTGAGATCTTTGGAGGGCGCACCTAGGCTGACAGTGACCTTAGCCATCGGAGCTCGCTGGAGGTCGTCGAAGCTCACCGGAGATGGCTTGAAACTTAGATTTTTCTCCTCCCTGAGCTTCCTCTTTGCTCTTGGACCCCTCTAGTTGCTCTGGTTGGGAGGAAAAGCTTTGATGGCTCTCCTCTCAAATTTTCCAACAACCTTTTCTCACTTGCAAATGGGGGGTATTTATAGGCTTGCCATGGTTGTTATGGATTGTTGTGGTTAGTTAGAGGCTGTTGGAAGTTGTTACAAGTTGTTATAATGGAGGTGGGAAGTAGTTAGGGTTTATTTGGGTGGTTAGAGGTTGTTATAGCTGGGTATGATGAAGGTGGGAAGTAGTTAGGGTTTATTAGGTGGTTAGATGTTGTTATAGGTGATTATGGTGAAGGTGAGAAGTGATTAGGTTGCTAAGGTTTGAAATTAGGGTTTGGGGTTTGACTTAGGGTTTAGGGTTTGATCTAGGATTTAGGGTTTGTGGTTTGGATTAGGGTTTAACCTAGGTTTTAGGGTTTAACCTAGGGTTTAGGTTTTGGATTAGGGTTTTAGGTTTGGTTTAGGGTTTAGGGTTTGACTTAGGGTTTGACCTAGGGTTTAGGTTTTGGATTAGAATTTTGAATTTGGAATAGGGTTTAACCTAGGGTTTAGGGTTTGGATTTGGATTTTGAGTTTAGTTTAGGGTTTAGGGTTAATTTTAGGGTTTTTAGTTAGGTTTCTGAATTTGATTTAAGTTAGT
Organism: Posidonia australis; assembly: GCA_024699735.1. Lineage (NCBI taxonomy): Eukaryota > Viridiplantae > Streptophyta > Magnoliopsida > Alismatales > Posidoniaceae > Posidonia > Posidonia australis. Next base: position 5,589 of record JAMKQA010063370.1, read on the forward strand.
TTTAGAGTTTAAGGTCTCACTGCAAGCTTATGGGGTGTCTACACATGGGAACTTCATACATGCTTCCCCTCAGCAACAGCACAGCTTGTCTTCACCAAGGCCTTTCTCTACTTGGGGAATAGACGTCATCGGAGCCATCCATCCAGCATCATCCAATGGCCACAGCTACATCCTGGTGGCCATAGATTACTTTACCAATTGGGTGGAAACGGCATCTAACTAAACCGTCACAACTGCGGCCACAGAAAAGTTCATCAAGAACAACATCATAGCCTGGTACGGGGTGCCACACTCCATTATCTCAAACAATGACAAGAATTTCATAGCTCAGAGTGTGACCATGCCCGGTCCAAGGATTCGGCACGGGGTCTCGCTCGAGGGAGGAGGCCACAACAATGCTAGGATGTCGAAGGCGTAAGACATGATAAAAACGAAAAGAAAAGGAGTCGTCACCTAATCTTTTAAGGGAAAGACAAGGAAAACCACAAGCAAATCACAAAAAATGAATGCATGGGATGCAAATATGAAGGCCAGATGTCCACAAACCAAAGGATGGGTAAGGATTCCTATTACGCACAGGGAAGGTGTTAGGCACCCCCGTACCCCCGAGAAACTCAATCTTTCTTGTCCAATTCGCTTGCTAGAGGCTGAATGGATGTTCCCTAAGCCTAGATTATGCTCTAAGCATACTAATATGAATGCCCAAACAAGGCAAGATGGATGTGCAAGATGGTACACGAAAACTGCAAAGAAATCCACACGAAATGATGAAATCACCAAAGACGACACGACAAACAAAATCACATGAAATGAAGAGGTTTCTGGTGAGAAAGGCTCGGGAAATCATATAGGCTTCAAGAGAATCAATCAACGCAACTCATTAGAATTGTAGAAAACGTCATAGAAATCCAAACGAGAAAATTGCAAGGAAATCCACGCAAAACAGGTAAACTGTGACATGTGAAGAAATTCACATAAAATGATAGTTTTTTTGGACAAAATGTTCGGGAAAACCACACTAACATCAAGAGCATAAAAAATGCGATAGACCCAAATCATTAGAATCGTGGAAAACATCACAGAAATCGAGATGGAAAAATATCGAAGAAGTCCATGTAAAATAGGCAAACATCGACATGTGAAGGGAATCACATAAAATGATGGTGTTTTTAGAAATAATGTTCGGAAAAACCATATCGATACTAAGAAGGTCAAAAGTGAGGCTGACCTAAGTCACCAAAATCAAAGAAAAAGTCGTGAAAATCAAAAAAGGAAAATAGTCCGTGATGGGGCCAATGTGGGCCTTTCAATTAGTTAATGTATGCCCTCGGGCGATGAAATCCAAATCAAATCGAAAAAAATCTGAAAATATGGAATAAAGATAGTCAAATCGAATATCAAATGAAGGAATCTGAAGACAGGCAGAAGAAAAACACATGAGATGCAGACTTATTCAAAAAGGATAGATTGATGTGCAAATGCAGTGAAAACTATGTAGAATGCATGAAAATGTACCTAAATGGGTAAAGGATGCTAAGAAATGATTTGGACAGAGATTATGCATGACTTAGTGCAATAACTAACATGCATGTGCATGAATTGATGACACAAGGGTAATTTAGTCATTTCAATGGCCAAATGTGATAAATGCATGTATGGGGATGATGCATGGTCTAAGATATGCCAAAATGTATGCAAGATGTCAGGAAAAGGAAAACATGTAAAGAAAAAGGTCTTAAAAATGATAAAACGTTGTAAAAACAATGAGGGACAAGTATAAGGACTAAAGCGTAAAATTCACAAAAAATATAAAAACCTGGATGTAGCACTGAAGGATCAAAGCGTAAAATACATTCAGAGACTTCCATCCTAGTGTGCAAATGAAGGATCAAAGGAAAATGTAGCACTGAGATGTATGAGAATTGCACCTAGATAATTTCTTGAAAACTCAGAGTCTAATGTGCAAAATTAACAAAAATGGCAAGATCATGGTTAAAATGTGCTCAAAAAGTCTTATCTTAATGCTAGGATGTTGGATTTTAAGAAGATGTGGCTCTATGGTGTGACATGTGTGAAAATTGCACTTTTAGTAATTACTTGAAAATTTAGGTCAAGTGTGCAAAATTCACACATAAAGTACAAATCAGACTAAAATGTGAAATTAGAAATTCATTTATATTTCAAACATGATTTTTTGATGAAAACTCTATTCAGGTGATGATTCACAAGCACATGTGATCAATAAATGTGAAACATACTAAAATGGGATTTAAAATACAATCAAAACCATGATTAATGATTTAAGAAAAGATTCAGGGGCCTGGATATAAATATTCTTGTCTAGAAAACATTATGGATTGAATTCAGAGGGCTAACATGCAAGATTTCTGGACCAAAATGTGATAAAAATCAAGTTTTTTACATGATGAGTGTAATTATGGATGACTTTAAGGTTATGAATGCAAATTGTATAAAGAAAATTCTTTCCAAAGAACTCTAGGGGCAAAATGCAAAATTCTAGGACTAAATTATAAAAGAAACGTGATTTCAGGGACTTAACTGTAATAAAACAAATTCTTACAGAATAGAAAATTAAAATTAAAAACATTCAGGGAACATGATTCAATATTTACAGAAACAAAATAAAGAAACAAACGTTATTTAAATTTATAAGGGCTTAAATACAAAAATGTTGGACCTAAATGAAATGAAAAAAGGACCTAAAAGCAATAAAAAAGGACCTCAATGCAAGAAAGGACCTTGATGTAAGAAATAAGGGACCTAGATGCAAGATCTGAGGACCTAAAAAGAAATTCCAGGGACCCAAATGTAATGATAACCAGGACCTACGCGTAATTAACGAAAACTAAAACAATATCCTTAAATCTAGCTGTTTTGAAACTCACCGACTGATCGCCGGCGCTCCCACTCTGGCGCGGACTCTGACGGGCCTTCAGCAGTGGCACAGCGATACGAGGGCTTCGACAACGACCCAAAAAGCTGAAGGAAGGCACAACAGAGCTTCCTAGGGCGGTGGGCAGGACTGGGGAGGCCTGAGATGCCTCCCCCACCTCTGACTTCGGTGAGTGGTTGTCGACGCCAAGGAAGACAACGACGGAGTGGCTGGCCGTTACGCGACGACTAGAGCGAAGTGATGAGGACCAACAAAGTTTCAAGGGAGCACGAGGAGGCTCCTAGTGGGGTCGTCGAAGACTAGGGTAACTTGAGGTGCTCTCCCCGTCTCGGGCTCCGATGATGGGTGCAGCGGCGACGACGGCAGTCGTTTGGAGGCTGAAGCGACGACGGGTCTACGTGGGGGCATTCGTGACAAAGCTGCGGAGCTTCCTAGTGTGGTCATGAGCGGTGGGGGCATCCGAAGGCTTCCAACGGATTCGACGGTGAAGGAGCGATGGTCGGCAAAGCTACGGCGACGGCGACATTGGCCCTAGTGGCTAGGGAAGCCTCTCCTGAGCGACAGGGCTCAGGGAGGAGAAGGAGGCAAAGGGAGGGGAAGTCCCAGGGATTTGTTCCCATCCCCGAAGGCCATGGGCCTCGCTGGTGGTGGTGAACCCACCACCGGAGACGGAGAGGCTAACACAGAGGGGTGGTTATCTCCGATGAAGCGCGACCGAAAGGCTAGGAATGACTTTACGTGCCTAAAGAAGCATAATCTGAAGCTGAAGGGAAGACATTACCTGGGATGATGGCAATTCTGTCTCTATCAGAGAGCGATGGCAGTGCTCCAATGGACGCTCTGGTGGTGGAGGTCGGGGGCTTCTGGGTTGCGAGAGGCTTGGAGCGAGGGTGTTCTGAAGATGGTGGAAGTCGCTGGGTTCTTTAAGGGGGTTTCGAAAGGGCTTTGCTGGATGCTTCACCATCCGTTCCTCCTCTCCTTCGATCCCTCTTCTCTCCATTCAATTCGTCCAGGCTCCTCCCTCCTTCCAGTTGGTTTTTTGGGCTTCAAAAGGAGGTGGCAGACGGGAGGTTGCTGGTGCAGCGATCATTACTTGCAGTTGGACTTTCGTGGGGAAGAAGAGTGGGTGCGGGGGAAGAAGAAGGACTGTAGCATTACTTTTTTTCCTAAGTTTTTAATCAGGCTTGGTTTGGGTTGGGCCTGCAAGTGGGCTTTGTTTTGTTTTTTTTTTTTTTTGGTTTTTGTTGTTTTAGGTTTTAGGTTTTTGGTTTTGTTTTAGGTTTTGATTTTTGGTTTTAGGTTTTTAATTAGGTTTATGATTTTGATTTTGTGATTTTAATTTAGATTTTAATTTCTTGGTTTTAGATTAAGTTTTTGTTTTTAGGATTATTGTTTTTCTTTTAGGGTTTTTGTGTTTTTGGATTTAGGGATTTTAAAGTTTTATTTAACTTATGTTCTTTTGGGGTTTTAATTAAATTCTTTTGATTTTGTGATTTAAGGTTTAATTAGTTGACTTCAAATTTGGATTTTAATTATTTTAGGGTTTTTTAGGGTTTTGGATTTTAATTAGAGTGTTTAGTTAAAATTAGGGTTTTAGGGTTTTAATTAAGGATTTTTTTAGTTTAATTAGGTTTTTTGTGTTTTAATTTGAATTTTGAGTTTAATTTAGGGTTTTAAGATTTTAATTAAAGTTTTTTAATTTAAATTAGGGTTTTTAGCTTAATTAAGTGACTTTAAATTAGGGTTTTTTGGGTTTTGAGTTTGATTTAGGTTTTGTCCTTGAATTTAAATGGATTAAGGTGGTTTTAATGAATTTTATTTGATTTTGACTTTAATTATGGTTTTCACTTGATTAACTTGGATTTTAAGTGGATTTTATTCAATTTTGACCTTAATTAATGTTTTCACTTGATTAATTGGGATTTTAAGTGGATTTTATTTGATTTTGACTTTAATTAGGGTTTTCACTTGATTAATTAGGGTTTTAATGTTTTAAAAGAGTTTTATTTGGTTTTGATTTTTTAATTACTAGTTTTTGCTTTGATTCGGTTAGAGTGGGTTTATGTGGGCTTAAGTGGGCTTGAGGGTTTAGGATTTTGGTGGAGTTAGGGTTTAGGGGTGGTAGTTGCAACCAGAGCATCTTTCTAGAGGAATCTACTACCAAGTGACTGCAAAATTGGGGTGTCTACACAGAGGTTGGAGGATTATTTGCAAAGCTTCAAGATCAAACATCACAGATCTTCCCCGTACCGCCTACTGATGAACGGTGTCGTGGAGTCAAGAAATAAGAACTTAATCAAGATCTTGAAAAAGAGCGCTGAGACACATAAGGATTGGCATGAAAAGCTTCCCTATGTGCTATGGGCCTATAGAACTTCGGCCTGGACATCAACAGGAGTGACATCTTACTCACTGGTGTACGGCATGGAAGTAGTCCTACCAGTTGAAGTAGAAATCCCATCTCTCAAAATCTTGAGGGAGGTTGAGCTAGAAGAAACTGAATGGGCCGAGGAAAGATACATCTAGCTGAATTTGATCGACGAACGTAGACTGCAGGCCATATACAATGCCCACTGCTACCAATCGAGAACCGCAAGATCATATCAGAAAAGAGTCCAACTTAGGAGCTTCGCACCTAACGATCTAGTTCTACGGGTCATACATCTCCCTGACGGTCGAGGCAAATTCTGACCTAACTGGCGTGGTCCCTACATCATGAAGCAAGTCTATTCGAGAGGCGCAGCAATCCTCGAAGACATGGACAGCGTTGAGCTACCTGATTCAATCAACACATGTCATTTGAAGAAGTACTACCAATAAGCGGAAGGCGTGTATCTTCGCCTTGCAAAGTATCTTTTCACGCATCATGCATCATCCACTACTCCATCATGCATGCATATTTCTAAAATAACAGGCAATCCAAGTGCATCTAATCCACAGCATTTGCTCTTTTATTTTCGTGCACATCAGTAACTTAAGCACATCAATAACTACATGCATCTATGAAAAAAAGCATCAACATCACATCCTGATGACAAAAATCGAAATAGCTAGCCTGCTTGAGAAGGGTCTATACCTCTTTAGTTGATACTACCTAGACATTCTAGCGAGCGAGGGAGACACCACCCAACCATGGTTAAGCGAAATGTCCAAACTCCCATAGAGACTTACACCTCCAGAGAGAGATAAAATGTTAGGAGCAAGCATGAGTGTGAGCTAAAATAGAAAAGTAAACATATCCACAAGGACATTAAAGAAATAAGAAGACAGAAGTCAAAGACAAAAGCTAGCCCTAAAAAAGAGAGGCAAGTAGGCCAACTTTACCCTTATCACTTACCTTAGGGAGGAGTCGAAGCAAACATCAAAAAAATCCAAGCGACCAAAGGGACTAGCCACCTCTCGCATACAATTCCAGCAGTCCCCTCCAAATCCAGATGTCCATTACCCCCAAGCAAGGGTTAAAGCCAGCCTACAAGCCTAAGAGGGAGAAAAGAAATAAGCCAAAAGTCAAAAAAGTAGGTCTAAGTCCCCAAGAGTTTGCCATAGAGCCTAACCTACTAAATCATCCATCCTGGAGAGCCACTAGCAGCCTAGAAATCCGAGTAGTGTCTTGTGAATCGAGGTCTTCTCCTCTTCTCATAGCAGACATCATTAGCATTCCAAATCCTTAGGAATGATACAACATAACACTATCATTTCTGCATGCATTCTCGTTTGTCCACTTTGCAAGGTCTCACTAAGTCCTAAACTAGGAGCATGTCGGCTACTCCTTGGCCAAATACCTAGCTAAGGATACCGTACACCAGGGGCATGCCAGCTGCCTTTATGGTGATAACCTTCCCTATCAACCAGGGCTATGTCAACTATCTTGTTGGTTGACCCTTCTTGGGACAGTATCTTCATCCAGAACATGTTGTCTGTTCCATACCTCGAGCGCAGAAACGAGGACAACAACAACCAAAAGCCTTTGAGATCAAAGCAAAGTTGGAATGTTAGTACTCTCCTAGTCTGTTGGCGAGAGCACAGTCGATAATCTAGTGCCAAAGACGAACTCCCACGAAGTCAGTCGGTGACACAACTGTGAACCTGGGGAAGTGTCAGAAATCATCCTGCAAGTTTGTCTTATTCGAGGAGGAAACAATGCCCTCGTAAAACCCTTATCAAGTCAAGCTTCTTGCATCAGTGCAGAGTCTGAGCAACGGTCTATCCAGATCAACCCTCATCGTCCGACAACACCAATAACGACAAGTGAGCAGGCAAAGCAGTCACACTGTGTAGCAAGCAAGCTACAGACAAAGCAAAGCTCCTGGCTAGCAAGCAAGTTGCATATAGCCTTTATCCCATTCCCTCGTGACTCCTTTAAGCCTAGTGGAAATCCGAGTCGTTGTTTCCTTGTATCCTAGGAACAACATTTATCCTCTTCTCGCGACTCCTCTAAGTCCAGAGGAGATCTGAGTCGCTGTTTCCTTGTGTACTAGGAACAACCTTTATCTTTTTTTCTAACGACTCCTCTATGTCCTGAGCAAATCCGTGTCGCTATTTCCTTGTGTACTAGGAACAACCTTTATCTTTTTTTCTCACGACTCCTCTATGTCCAGAGGAAATCTGAGTCGCTGTTTCCTTGAGTTTTAGTGTGACCATGCCCGACCCGAGGGAGGGGTGGGGAGGAGAAGACCACAGCCATGCCAGGATGGCGAAGGTGCAAGGATAGGATAAAAGAAAAAGAAAAGAAAAGGGAAGGAGTCGCCACCTAGTCTTTTAAGGGAAACACGAGGAAAACCACAAAAGGATGAATGTATGGGATGCAAATGGGAAGGCTGGATGTCTGCTAACCAGAGGATGGGTAAGGATTCCTATTACGCACGAGGAAGGTGTTAGGCACCCTCGTACGCCCGAGAAACTCGGTCTT
>JAMKQA010063371.1:0-10309 GCA_024699735.1 Posidonia australis
TTAGGGTTTTTATTTAATTAATTAGGGTTTTTAAATGGATTTTAAGTGGATTTAATTTCATTTGTTTGGTTTCAAGTTTAATTGGGTCAGAGTGGGCTAGCGTGGGCCTAATTGGGCTTGAGTAGGTTATGGTTTTGGTGGTCGCAACTAGAGCAACATCTGAAAGAGCTTGTTGCCAAGTGACCTCAAAATTGGGGTGTCTACAGATGCCCCTCCTTGAGCGAAGTCGAGGGAATCGAGACCGATACTCAGGATTGACAAGACACCCCACTTGAGTCTGTGGGAGAGTGGTATTTGCTGTGGGGCCGTGAGCCACTTATTCGACGGATGCATCGAAAAGTCATGACTCGTGGCCCATGCATGATGCTAATGCAAAGGATGACCCTAATGCTAGGTGATACATGAGGGTGATGCTGAAAACGAGTGGGTAGCTCAGCTCTCGAAGAGGAGCGTGAGGGATTTCCCGACTCGTGTCGAGGTGTGCCTGGGCAAGTTTGTCAGACTTATTGACCGGGGCAAACCTGGCAAATGGCGGACCTTTCGGCCCGGGAGGATGCATGGCAAGATGCCAGACTTGCCGACCGAGGGATAAACTGATGAAAGACGTCAACTGGATAATCTGGGGGTATCAGCCCGCTCCTAACAATATGACGGTTGTCAACCAGATGGTTCGAGATATCAGCCCAAGAGAAGGGGCATTGGACAAGGCTATCAATCTTGCAAGCTAAAGGACAATGCATGATAAGTTGACGGACCTATCGACCGGACAGTTCGGGTTATCAGCCAGATAATGAGTTGACGAACTCAGCACCGGATCGTTAGGGCTATCAGCCCGCTGATGAGTTGACAAACTCATTACCAGATAGTTGGGGCTATCAGCCCATTGATGAGTTGACGGACTCATTACCCGATAGTTAGGGCTATCAGCCGATGATAGGGGCATCAAGATTCGTCCATCTAGGGCGAACCTAGGATAAGATCATCTAGACCTCACCTGGTCTATGAAAAGATAGAAATGGCACTTGTCTACTTTGAACAAGTCCTAGCAGGACAGATATGATTCTGCCTCACTTGGTACTGAAACCCAAGATGGCTTCGTTTGTCCAACAAAACGGTATCCCTAACTGTTAACTGGGTGGGCCCCAGCGCCAAGTCTGCAGGCAAAGAGGGCAGCAGCCTGAAACAATTGGGCACATGTTACAGCAGTAGCAATTCCTTGCCAATCACAATCATTCAAACAAGACAAAGACTGCTAAATAAAGCTATCATGCTCACTACTTGAGCGCACAAGGTTATCTGCCTGTGATGAGTTGGCGAACCCATCGCCGAATAGTTGGGGTTATCAGCCCTGTGATGAGTTGACAGACTCATCGCCGTATAGTTGGGGTTATCAGCCCAATGGGGAAAGAGTCGGTCCATGGATACAAGAAGCGAACCTCCTCCAACCTTAGAGGAATCAAAGGAAAGATGGATGCTGGTCCTAGGATATAAGGAGTCAGTAGCTCGAATCTCCTCCGAACTTAGAGGAGTCACGAGGAAAGGATGGATGGTTGGTCCTAGGATACAAGGAACCAACGACTTGAATCACCTCCGGATCAAGGGAGTCTCGAGAAAGGATGAATGGTTGGTCCTAGGATGCAAGGAACCAACGACTCGGATCTCCTCCGGATAAGGGGAGTCGAGAAAGGATGGATGGTTGGTCCTAGTGTAGACACCCTAATTTTCTGATTTTGCAGGATAGGGATGCGGTGGCTGAGCTTTAACCCTAATTGGGCCTTTTTAATTCATGGAAGTCCACTTAGGCCCATGAAGGCCCACATAGGCCCATTAAACACTAATTGAGCTTACTTGGGCCCACAAGACTTATTTGGGCCCATTTAGCTTTTTTTTAACCCATTTAGCCCCATTTGGGCCCATGGGGGCCCACAAGGCTCTCATAGGCCCATTAAGCCCAATTGAGTCCACCTTGGCCCCAAAGCCTGTGAAGGCCCTTTAGGCCCATGAAAGCCCATCAAATCCACCAAGTCCCATTAAGCCCACATAGGTCCATGAATCAACTCATCATTGAACCCATTTCTTCTTCTTCTTCTTCCAAATTAACCAAGCCAAAAAACCATGATTCAACCCATCATTTCCTTCCTCTTCCTCAACATTACCAGCTAGTAACAACCCAACCATGTCCAACCCATCTCACCAAGTTGACCAGCCTGTTTCACCAAGCTCGAGCCAGTGTCGCTGGATGCGTCGTTGCAAGCTTGGATAGCCGTTGATCGTTGTCGGCGCGTGGGCAGGCAAGATGGAGGTGCGTGGGGGACAACCGTGGTGCTGGTTTGTTATGAGATGTTGGTTTCTGTTGTAGTTTGTTACGGGTGTCGTTCTGGGTTGTTGGGTTCACCTATAAAAGGGAGGTAGAGGTAGTGAATTGCACAAGACGGGACCGCATGAGAGAAAGCTGAGAGTAGAGGAGCAGAGGAGTAGTGTGCCAGAGCCATCGCAGAGAGGAGCGACAGCTGCTTCCAGAGCTCCGGCGAGGCTTCTCCAGCCAGGTACACCCCTTGATCCCTCCTAGCTTTTAAATTCTTAGTCCTCTAGGTCTCCTTCTCTTCTTAAAGCGTTTCCAAGGGATCCAGAGTGATCCCTTGGCTAGGGGAGCTTCGTCGTGCCGCGCCGCCGCCGCTCTCCGGCGACTAAGGTGGGGGGGTAATCCACAGAGTCTCCTGGAGCTCCGAGCCCTCTCTCCTCCTCCTCTGGTCATCCTCGAGCTTCTCCGCTCCTTGGATCACCGCTCCACCACTCCCGACAGCTTTGTACGAGATCGCCGGAAGAACGCACCAATCTTGTTGTCGTCGAAGAAGACGACCATCTCAGAGATGGATTACGTGTCTCTGGCCTTCCCACGCTACTTTGTGCCTCCAGAATCACTCCACCACCTCACACGATTACTCCGGAGCCCCCAGAATCACGCCACTGTCGCTGGAGCATCGCAGCGACGTCGTTCACCGGAGGAGGCCACAGCGGCAACAGGCAGACCACCTCCTAGCTCCATTAGCCTCCACTCTGCTCCAAAGGAAGCGAAGAGGCCCCCCGGAGCTTCTTGACTGCCAGATCGTCGCGCCGCAGCCCCAACAACCCTCCTTCTTCCCAGAAGCCGTCGCCGGAGCACCTCGACGGCGAGGTAAGTGGGAGGCCCGTTTCCACCATTAACTGCTCGATCCACTCCAATGGATCATCTCCCCTCACCTTCTTCTTGCCTCCCGTGAAGTCTGATCTAAGATCAGACCACGGGAAGGTCTTGTTTGCCCCCTCCGACGGTCGGCGGCGGCGAGCTTCGTCGCCAGCGACCATCGTTTCTTTTTTTCATTTAAAAAACAATTTAAAATATTTTATTTGAATAAAATACAGAAACATTGTTTTTCTTTCATTTTGGTCCTTCTAGCATTACTTTTAGGTCCTTTCATTACATATAGGTCCTGCAATCATTTTTCTTAAATCTTTCGAATAAAGTTTTAACTAAAAGTATTACATGCTTTAACTTGAATATTTAAAATAATGTTTTATGAGTTTAAAACTTTAATAAAAGCCCTCCAGAGTTTTTTTAAATGTATTTTGTTTCAGACAAATTGCATAGAAGACCCTAGATTTCCTTGGAATCTTTCTGACAGTTTATTTTTTACTGCGAAAATTGCATAGAAGCCCTTGTATTCTTTTAAATGTTCCAGAATGCATGTTTTTGCTGGTTAATTTGCATTTAGACCCCTGGACTTTGTAGAAACTTTGCAGAATACACATTTCTTTGGTTTATTTGTAGTTAAACCCTTGAACTTGTTTTTAAAACTTTTCTGAAGCATGTTTTCTCTGGGTAAATTGCACTTTAACCCTCTATCTTTACTGATATTCTTCTAGATGCTTTGTTTTGCTGGGCAATTTGCAGTTTAGCCTTGTACTTCGTTGATTTTACTCTGATTGCATATTTTTAGGGATAAAATGACCATTTTGCCCCTGAAACTTCTTGAATCATTTTTGAGACATTTTTCTTGCATTTTTACCCTGATTTTATGCAGAATTGATTTAAATGCATGCTTTAGTGGTAAAATTGCATTCTGACTCTTAGAGAATTTCATTTTGACTAGGGATGCACATTTGACCCCAGAATTCTTCATAATTGCATAAAATGTGTTTTCCTATGTATTTTTGATGACTTGGGCTTCAGAACTTCAGTTTTCCTCAGAATTTGGGCTTTTTGCACAAAACCCCCTAGAGTTTTCATATTTGCATTCACACTTGCATTTTGCATATCTTTTCACATCTTTCCACACAAGTTTTATTGCCTTTCCTTCCTTGCTTTGCGCACGCTTTTCTAGCTTGTTCCGAGCTTGGTTTTCTCATCGTTTCTCGGATTTCTCCCGGTTTTTGCCTTTAGATTTGTTTTGGTTTTCCATCGCCCGAGGGCATACAGTAAAAGGCTTGTCAAAGCCGACATTGTCCAGAAATGAGGATTATTTTCCCCTTTTTGATTTTCTCGGATTTATCCTAATTTCTGCTGTTTTGCGAGACGCTTTTCGAGAATTTCACGATTTTCACAATTTTCCTCATCGCACAAGAGCGTACAGTAAAGCGGCATTCTCAATACCTACATTTGTCCATTGGATTAACTTTTATTTCATTTCTTACTTTGATTTGGCATGTTTTCAATCATCTTCATGCGTAAGCATATAGAATAAGCAAACATACTTTCATTAGACCATTGACAGTAGGAAACCTAGAAAGACCGAGTTTTCTCGAGCGCATGGGGGTGCCTAACCCCTTCCCCATGCGTAACCAGAATCCTTACCCTTTCTATGGCCCGCATTCATTTGTGCATTGTCCATTAGGCACGGATCACACATGCATACTGCGTTTTCTTTTGTTTCTTGATTTTCTTGTGTTTTTTGGTTTTCCTCATCTTTCCATTAAAAGACTAGGTGGTGACTCCTTTCTTTATCCTTTTTTGTCTTCCCTTGGTGTTTCCGGGTCTTATCTCTTCTTTTGGATTCACCATTTTCGTCGTGACCGTATCAGATCTCCTCGTGTGTTTCCGCACACTGAGTAGTAGGAGAGCCGCGTAAGGGTTCCACCGGCATGGTCACACCTAGGATACAAGGAATCAACGACTCAGATCTCCTTCAGATTAGGGGAGTCTCGAGAAAGGATGGATGGTTGGCCCTAGGATACAAGGAACCAACGACTCGGATCTCCTCTGGATTAGGGGAGTCTCGAGAAAGGATGGATGGTTGGCCCAGGATAGAAGGAACCAATGACTCGGATCTCCTCTGGACTTAAAGGAAGCACGAAGAAAGGGATAAATGGTTGGTTCTAGGATACAAGGAACCAACGACTCGGATCTCCTCTAGACTTAAAGGAGGCACGAGGAAAGGGATAAATGGTTGGTCCTAGGATACAAGGAACCAACAACTCGGATCTCCTCCAGACTTAAAGGAGACACGAGGAAAGGGAAAAATGGTTGGTCCTAGGATACAAGGAACCAACGACTCGGATCTCCTCCGGATAAGGGGAGTCTTGAGAAAGGATGGATGGTTGGTCATAGGATACAAGGAACCAACGACTCGGATCTCCTCCAGATTAGGGGAGTCTCGAGAAAGGATGGATGGTTGGTCCTAAACATTTAAAACCCTAAATGATGGATTTCGAATTAATCTAAGGGTCAAAATGTAAATTTTACGTTCAGAAATGATTTGATGTGAATCCAGGGACTTTTATGCAAAATTTCTAGACCTGAATGTGATAAAAATGAGACTTTTATGTTGGTAAGTGTAATTATGACGCTTCCTGGGGTTTAGGATGCAAACTGCACAAAGGAAACTCATTTTTTAAAGTTCTGGGGCTTAAGCAAAGGTCCAGGACCAAACTGTAAAGAAAACTCCATTTTACTAACAGTCAGTGTGATTTTTAAATATTTTAGGGCTTAGACTGCAAATTTCATAGAGAAAACATCATTTTTAAAAGATTCAAGGGCTAAATGCAAATATTCAGGACTTAAATGTGATAAAAAGTCAATTTTAATAGTTATCAGTGTGATTTTTAAAATATTTAGGGGCTAGAATGTAAATTTCACTGAGAAAACTTATTTTAGAAATATTCAAGTGCTGGATGGATGGTTCCTCCTGTCGATGGACGATGGTGAGTCGGAGAGAGGGGGAGAGCCGGAGAGTCGAGAGCGGGAGGTGATTCCTTCTGTTGACTGCCAAAGAGAGAGAGACTACCGGTGCCGAAGAGCCGAGAGCAGGAGAGGGAGAGATGGACTGTCGGTGTTGGAGAGCCGAGAGTGCGAGAGCGAGACGGACTGCTGGTGCTGCCGCTTGCCGACTCGAGGGAGAGACTCGGGTGTCGCGCCGTCGCCAGTCGCGGGGAAAGAGTCGCCCATCGCTGGCCGGTGCTACCGCTTGCCTCTCTGAGTCTCTCTGGTTAGGGCTTACGGGGATCAAGGGATCGGGGGACTGGGGGTCCGGAGTCGGTTGTGATTTGTGGTGAAGTAAAATGTTAGAGTTAAAATGTGTGTCAGCGGTTATATATATTTATATACTTATATATTTATATTTGTATTTATATTTTATGTTAAAATGTTAGGGTTTAGGTAAATTTACTTAGTTACCCTTAGGTTAATGGGTTAACGAGTTACCCGTAGTATGCTACTCAAATCCTGACCCATTAAATTTATAGGTTAACGTGTGATGGATTAACGGGTCAACAGGTATACAAAAACTCTATCCTAATCCGTTCTTAATGGGTCGGGTTGACTCGAGTTAATGGGTTATACCTAACCCATTTACAGTCCTATGCATGGGGACTTCTTTTTTCAAAATCTGGTGGGCCCACATGATGTTTCATGCTGATGATTTATCCTTATTTGATTTCATGCATTATTCTTCCATACTTCAAAGGGGGCTTTAAAAATTTTTTGAAGGCCTTAAGACCCAAATCCCTCCTACGCAAGCCATCTCATCGTCCTTGCAACCTGAACACTTCCTTTCCCTTTCGTTTTCTCCTCCGGTGGTGGCTAGGGCTCGGGTGTTTCTGGCAGCGATGACTGGTGAAGGGGCGAGCGACGACAAGCAAGTGGTGCTACGAGGTCTTCGCGGAAGGCTGTCTCGACTCTTGATCTCGACGGCAGCTAGGGACTATGGTGAGGAGGTTCGTTGGTGGTGGCTGAGCAGTCCTCGACAATGGTAAGCCTCCCTCTCCTCCTCTGCTGCATTTTTATTTCCTTCCCTTTTGTTACGCCAGTGACTGGCCTAGGGGAGAGACGTCAGTCGGCAGTACGAGGAGTGCTGGTTGGCGGCTCAGGTTCGTCGGTGTGGCTCGGGCTTTTAGAGGGCGGTCTTGTGTTGAGGACAAGCTGACAACCTGACCCGCTGGTGGTGAGGGGTGTCTTGTGTTGATGCTGTGGGGGCCATGGCCGACGGGTCAGTGGGTGCTAGTCTTAGGGTGTTGGTAGTGGCTCACTAGTGGTGTTTTACCGATGTTGGTTCTAACAGGTAAGGGCTTTATCAGCCTGTGGGTGGTACTGGGGTATTGGTGTGACCCGAGGGGCATTAGTTCTAGGGATGACTGTAGGGATAGTGTACGGTCAACTCTCTCTTGATGCTGTGTCCTGTTGGCCTCTGCCGATGTGATGGGATAATCCGAACTGTTTCTCCATTACCCAACTGCACCTGTTAATATTTTCAATCAATGTTTGCATATTGCCATGATTCTGCTTTCCTGTTTATAGACTGTGATGTCATTTGCTATATTTGCATTTACTTTTAGGATTTAGTCGATAATCTACTACAATTTCTGCATTCTGTCATTTGCCAAATTATCTATTTTTATATTTGCCTGAAATATGCCCTAATAATTTGCTTTCTATTCAACTCTGCTTCCTTAATGTTGCTTATCATTGATAATATAGTGTCCATTTGTCCATGTTTGAATGCCAATCCCTAAATTGTTATCTTTCTTTGTTTGTAGTCTAATCCCGAATACAAACCTAGGCAAGTGGGGGTGCTTCCAGCTCACAAACTTGGAACCAGGATTTTGGCTTGAAGGCTTCTGGTTCACGGGCCGCTTGAGGATCAACTCGTAGGACAAAGTCGATCATTCTTGAGGAGGTATATTCAAAGAAAATTATTTCCTTTTATTGTTTTATCGGCACTTCTTATGTAATTTTGAAAATATTTTGACCTCTATGTTCCGTAGGAGGCTGGGAACTTTCAGGGACCACTACTTAGTGCCTCCCATATCTGTGAGCGAGAGGACTTTTAGGTAAACGACTTCTTGCAGCAAAAAAAAAAAAAACCAGTTTACTAATTTGTATAGGGTTACTGACTTTACCTTACTGTTTTTGTCAGACAGGCGATGCCAGGAGGGTAATGTGGTGCCCCTAGGCACCGATGCTTGCTCATTTTGAGTGCCTACTGAGTTTTCTCTAGGATTTCCTATTTCACCACAGTCTGTTTGCTAGCTTGCTGCAGATTCCCATGATCCACAGACACTATCAATTTTTCCGTGCCTTAGCGGAGCACTAGAGGCACAAAACATATACCTTTCATTTGTCTTTCGGAGAGCTGACCCTTTTCCCAGACCACTAGGACTTTGTTGACTGGTCTACTGCTTGGTAGGGAACTCATGGTTGGAAGACGACGCAAGGCTTCTCAAAGGTCTCCCATCTATTGGGTCGAGAGCCTTCGCCGTTGACTCGCTCTGCATACTACTTTAGCTTCGTCTGACGACTGGAGTGGGACAAGTACTAGCTAGATCAAACTCCTGGTTTGAGGGAGGTAGAGTTTGTTCTTTGCCACTTCCTACTTGATCTGATTGGCTTGATCTTTTGCGACACCTTTAGCTACTGTGTATCAGTCGAGTGGTTGATGTACATAGCTGACGTTGATTAGTTGGGCCGCTATGATTGGGGAGGTGCGAGCTATTCCTACCTTCTTCACGGGTTGGATGACATGGTTTGGAAGAAGCAATGCTCCTTTGTCGGGATGTACCTGTTCTAGATGGTAAGTTTTGTAGATTATGTTGTGTCTTTGTGTTTTCAATTGTGCCTTACTGACCTGTTGAACTGTGCTTCTGCAATACTAGTGGATGGGGCATGTTGAGTAGGGACATTACTTTTTTTGCCTTTGCCTCGAGCTACTGCCTTTGCCTCAGAAGTGGTGTGAGCCCAACCATCGGGCCGCCTCAAGTGTTTATAGCTACGAGGGATATCGATATTTATTGGATTTGTTGAGCATCTAGTATGTAAGTCAGTTGCAATTCTCTTTTTCAATATATTGAGTTGTCTTATGGATTTACCGTTCTGATGTTTGGATTGTTGTTTCTATTTTCTAGGTTGAGCTTAGGCCACTTGAATGTTACGAGGGGACCAACAGGGCACCCTTGATTTCTGCTCAAGTGCTGCAAGGAGATAGGTGAAGTTCTACTGTCTCAAGAGATCGACGTACTACTTGCCTGGCCAGGTTCACATCAATTTGCAAATCAATTTTTCATTCCAGCCCCACCCTCCGAGGACATGGAGTCTTAGGCTACTTCTTGCATAGTAGCTCAAACCATCACTATTACAGCACTTGCCCAGAGGAGTTGGTACACCCTCCGCTTGGTCAGTTGCGAGGAGTTCATTAGTTGGTTTGAGCGTATGGGGATGCCACACCTTTTCGGGAATGAGCTTCGAGAGCTGTAGCGGGAGATGTGGTTCTCTAAGGATTAGGCTCAGGTAAACTACTACCTTGTTGCTTTGGATTTTAATTTTATTCAAATATACTGTGCTTTGATATGGTCTGACGCATGCTTCTTGCAGGGGTTTGAGGATCTGCTAGGGGACTTCTATGACAAGATGAGGCTGACCCAGGTAACTTTTGAATGTGCCATGTATTGTTTGAATATCAGGCTTATTCTTTAATTTTGTAATGCTGCTTGGTACTAATAATTCATGATTCCTTGAGACAGATCTAGTGGCAAGTGTTTCTTGAGGTATTTCCTTCTAATAATTGCCTTGCTCTGTTACCATATTGCTTATAGCTTACTTTGATAATTGGTTTATCTTCTAAATGCCTGTACTTGACTTCTTGTTTGCACTTTCAGGGTGTAGGGCCTTGGGTTGATGTGAACACCGAGAGTAGCGGGGAATTCAGTCTAAGGCTCAACGAGGAGGACATTTCTGGACCTGAGGACATGGTTGGAGTTTCCAGCTTAGCTCCAGGACCTTCACTTGCCCAAGTAGCTTTAGCTAGGACTACTTGACGGCTACGTCGGATGACTGACCACCAGA
>JAMKQA010063373.1:0-10070 GCA_024699735.1 Posidonia australis
TTTTCATGTTGTCAATACTTGCTCTCGTCATGTTGATATTTACTTGCACTTTTGCTGTGTTGATGCTTATTTGCACTCTTGTTGCTTAGTTTGGAGTTTATGATGTTTTTTTATGCAAATCTGTTCAATGCTTGCCAATCATGATGTTTGCTTGTACTATGACATGCCTTTTGCATCCCATGTCATGTTTCCCTACTGTTTAAATCATACAAGATATTCTCATGCATCATAAAGAAAACATGTGTAACTGCAGTCCTTGTGAACCCATGAGAATGATTAGAAAAGAGAGAATGAAATGGATGTTCAAGTCTTGATTTCTTAACATGATTATGTTCCCTGACATCTAGAATAATGATATGAATAATCTTTCACGTGAAAGTCTGCATGCATTTGATCCAGGCTTTGAAGTCAGACCACAGTCTGAAACAGAGTATCTGGAGTGCACCAGGCTGGCGCACCAGGTTGGAGCACCAAACTGGCGCACCAGGCTGGTGCACTAGCCTGGTCGCAGGGTGCAAGCAACCAACTTTGCATCATGATCTACATGCTATCCCGATTGTCTTGGACTTTGATCTTTATGATGTTTGTTCCCTGATATGCCATGTTCTTGCTTGCATGATTTCAACATTTAATAGCCCTGTTTGTTTTAGTTTTGCATCTAATGAAGTCAGCCCGCCACTAGGGTCTGGTGAGCTGGTTGCCCTATGGACTCTTATTTGGAGAGTTCTTATGCAACAGTCCATGATCCAGAACCAGGGAGCATGGCTAAAACCCATTAGATTTATTTATTATCGGGGTTGTGTGGTCTTGTGTGAGGCATATTGCCCTTGAGCACAAGACCCATATCATGTTTTCTTGGGTTCCCTCTTTCCTTTATGACCTTGTAGAAGAGGGGAAAACTCACATGTGATCATATGTTTTAGATGTACATGATGCATTTTCAAAAGATTTTATGCATGTTTGCAAGATTTTATATCGCATGACACATTAGTCTAGCTTATTGTCTGATCTGCATTTTGATAGGTGCACAAAGGTGGCGCACAACGTAAGCGCACATAGGTGGCGCACTAGACTGGCGCACCAAACTGGCGCACCTGCCTGTTTTCACTGCACACACTAGCGTTTTGGCACAGTATTTAGCATGATTCCTGGCTTGCTTTGCCTTTGGTTTTCATTGGGTGTCCTCCTGGATATATCAGGAGGACTCCTGTCTGTTTTCATCCATTTTTATGCATGGTAGCTTAAGTTTTGCATATAGCAAAGTGAGGACGAAAGCCACTCGGTGTTATTGGATCTTTGGTCGTATCCGTGCAACATCTTTGCACCGGTGTTTGATCCACCACTCGGGTGACCTTTCTGAGCGTTAGGACACATCCTACAGTCGCTCTACCCATGTTTAGCACAAGGCACCACTTGCATGTAGCAATGCATGGCATATCGCCCATGGGATACAGAAATAGGCTGAAAAGCCCACATTTGATATAAGTAAACAAAAACCCATGAAAGATCGATTTTTCAGGCGCACGAGGGTGCCTAATGCCTTCATCGTGCGTAACAGAGATCCTTGCCCAATTTTTGGTTCATGATTGACCTTTTTCAATGGTTTTATCACATGGTTTTAATGTTTTAAAATGGTTTTCCTCGTCTCCCATTTTTAAATAGACTAGGTGGTGACTCCTGCATTTTTATCATTTGCTTTTTATTGTTTTGCCATGACTTTGCCGACCCTCGTGCCTTTGGCCTTCCGCGCCACGCTCGAGGCTATCGCTAGCATGGTTACAGGAACTGGCTACTCCACTGGAGATAACCATATCCCGACTTTCGTTTTGGGTTTTTCGTTTACTTTGGCTTTTCTCCTAGTTTGCTTGTTTTTTATGCTTTGCTTTGGTTGTCTCTCTGTAATATAAGTTGTGTCTTTCTTACATGCATGCCTTTTGTGTAATGGGTGTTTTCTTTTTACACATTTGCTATGCCACCGCTTTTGCACATAACATGCACATACTTTTTGTTTGTTAATAGATGGTTGCTTTGCATGTTTTCTTCCCTTCTTGTATATGCCATGTTTAGGAGATTAGAGACATGCTTTGCTCCCCTTTATGGTTAATGAAAACATGAAAATAATAGGACACAAACTAGTGACAAATTGCAAACTTTCCCCCATGGTTAAATAAATTTGCAAGTAAAAAACTTAAAGCATCTTTTGCATTCATCATATAGGACATGCATCTTCTAATCTCTTGAGTCTACCTATAGTTTGCGAAGGACATTTCCCGATTTTCTCATTCTATGGCTTTAACGTGGGATGAAATACCAGTATGTCCCCCCTTGTCTGGGGTCGTGTTGGTGTTAGTAGAGGGTACAACCTACTGCTTTGGCAGAGGATGAGGCCCCGAATGCACCACCCGTTCACTACCTAAGCTTTGGCTAGGATATAGAACGGGAACCTATCTTCTAACCTTGAGTCGGAGACCCATTTACTCCTGTGTGAACCCGGAGTAGATGGCTTGGTAGGACACCCCTAGACTGTGAGAGAGCGCATGTTAGAAGCATTCATGCATTTGCAGCTCATACCATCATAAGCACTGCATCTTTTCTAACTCGTTTCTTTGCTTTTGTATCATAGAACCTGTTAGAGTGTGAGTTCCTTAGCTAGAGCTCGAGGTTTTCCTTTCGTTGACACCCCTAACGCGACACGTTTTTCGATCACATCTCTCGGGTTATCTGTTACCTTTGACGATAGCTCATCCTAGGATCCGTTTTCTTGTTTCCAGCAGCAGTCCAATCCATACCCGCTCGCGATACGCTATGGCCCAACAAACCAGCGAGCCCCTTTCCCTTATTGTCCAGGAACAGGTCCCTGTTTCAGCATACCCTTCCTTATTCTCTGTCCCTGTTATCACTACTGCCTCCACTTTTGCCTTAGCATCCGGAGGACCTCTTCCATCCCAGTACCACGTCCCTGCGGCCACCCTACCTTCGGGGCCACCAGTTTGGTCTTCTGCTGCTGTTGGGGCCTCAGCAGTTGAGTCTCTTCCCATGACCCTTCCTCAGGGTTCTTTTGCTGCTCCTCCCTAGGGCTATGTGTTTACCAACCCCCCTCTGACTGCGGCTGTCTCTGTAGTAGCCTCTCCCTAGTTTGGACAGTTGGGGTCTCAACTTCCTGACTCCTCGTCCCCTGTTTTGCCTCCATCCTTTGGAGCCACTAGTGATGATCTTGTGACCGCGCAACTGCAACAGATGTCTAACCTCGCCCAGTAGTTGCAGGGATTGGCACTAGCGCTCCAGCCTTTTTCACCTTTGTCCTTCCCGACTCCCAAGTTGCCTTTGCAACCGGCCATAAGACCACAGATTGCACCCACTGCACCACCCCCATAGCTGTTGCCATCCCTCGTCTCTCCAACGATAGGGGTGTCGACATTGCCTTTTGCAACACCACCACAACACCCACCACAGCATGCATCTCCAGTATCTGGTGGCCAGCCTTCCTGGCTGGCGAGAGCGCAACCCACCGTGAGAGTAGTACTAGGGGCCATTCTGGTCCAACAGCTCTTGCTCTCGCATTCTGCACCACCTATAGCACCACCCCCTACCTTATCCTCACCTGTGTATCAGACACAAGCTTCATCTTTTGTCCCACAGCACACAACACCCATGCACGGGTACACTAGCCATCCTGTCGTAGCACCAGACGGCGGAATGGTGGATCCAGAGGAGCCTTTAGGGGCGACCCATACAGTGTACGCGGCTCCTGCATCTGCTACACAATCCACGACTGCAGTAGCTCCAGACGCTCTCCTTGCAAGGGTGAATGATTTGGAGCGCACACTCCGACAAGAGCAGGGCGGGGACCATCAGTCCTACCAGTTCCGGGACCTCTGTTGTTTTCCAGAGGCGACTCTCCCACTGAACTTTCAAATCCCGGAGTTCAAAAAATATAATGGTAGAGGTTGCCCGATTTCCCACCTCAAGGCCTATTGCGGAGACCTCGCCCAGCTCCAGGCTGACGAGAGATTGCTCATCTGCCTGTTCTAGAAGAGTCTTACGGGGCCCGCGTTGAAGTGATTCACTTCCCTCGACATGGCCACCATCAGGACTTGGGACGACCTCACGCAGGCGTTCCTCGAACAGTATTCCTTAACCTCGACCTAGTCCCAAAGTGCGAGGACTTAGTCGCAATCAAGCAGAGGCCCTAAGAAACATTTGGGGAGTATGTTGGGCGGTCCTTGGCTTCGCAAGTCAAAGATAGGCCCTCCAATGAGAAGTCTATTGAGATCGTGATCCGAGGAGCACAGCCAACAGTTGGGGCTCTGCTCAACATACAGCCAGTCACCACTTTTTCTACTTTGCTTCGGGCAGGTGCCCGTGTTGAGAGTTCATTGCGCGGCGGTAGTTTTCCAGCACTCTCTGCATTTGCCAAACAGGCCACTTCCTCACATAGTGGTGCTAGCAGCAGCAACAACAACAATAATCATAATGCCAATCCACCCAAGAGGTGGGACCCCTCCAGGGATACAATTTCTTATATTAGATCCCTTACTACATCGGCAAATGTCCATCCGCCCTTCAGCACCAAGTAGTTTATGCACCCACGCCCACACATGAAGCACCTTATGCATCGCACATCACTCCCACTGCCACTCCAGTTTATCCTACCCCACCTGTAGGGATTCGCCTGCCATTGGCACATCCGCAGCCGAGGCGGCAATGCCGTGACTGGCGCCACTATACCCCTTTATTGGAGCCGTTGAGCATGGTGTTCCCTAAAATCACATCTCTTTTGAAGCTACTTGAGATTCACCCACCACCAAGTCCGCTTCTTGCATGGTATAATGTGAGCGCGTTCTGCAATTTTCATCAAGTCGCAGGCCACTCGACGGATAATTGTCTCACACTAAGGAACGCAATCCAGGACTTGATTGACCAGAAGGTCATCGTTATTAGCACACAGGCGGCAGGCCCCGCGCCCACATCAGTAGCCACACAAGCACCACCAGCACAACCCAACATTGTTAGCTAGCCATTACCTCGACATTCAGCCCTGGGAGCAGCAGGCCCCTCGAGAGTCAATTCCATTTTTCTTTTTGATTCTATCTGATCTTTTATTCATCCTACCGTTTTTATGTCAGTTATATCTATCCTTCCTAGGTGATTCCGAGGAGTCAATTAGTTTAATTCGTCCTACCATTGAGGCAGTCTCTGCTCTGGCTCCAAACCCCGCCTGCTTCGAGCCTTAAACTTGTAATGTTCGGTACTGTGTCAACCAGTTTGAGCCGATCAATTCCATTCCTGCCCTTGAACATTCGTAGTGATCCTCGTTTGATGGTCAAAAACTTGTGTCGCAAGTGGGGATACGAGAAAGGAACCCCTTGGGCGATACGGCCAAGGAATCGCTGAGCCAATCAAGGTGGAAGAATGGAGAGAGCATGAAGGATTGGGATACGAGCATCAATACCAGCAAAAGAGACCTTTGCACTCCGGTAAGTCCCCAAAGATGATCATTTCCTGCGATTTAACTAACTTCACCAGTGCAGACATCTTGAATTCAAGCCAGAGTTCATTCACTGCCTTAATGTCACAGTCACCAGCAGTTTGGATTTATCCAGAAGAATTTTTCCAAAACATGATTAGTCAAAGTCAAAGTAGATTATAGAGCAAACCTGTGAGCAGTTTCATAGTTGTACAGTGCTGTCAGAGTCAGAACAGTTGGCAGTTCGTCAGGTAGTGGCAGTACAAGATCTTGCTCAGAAGGCTGACTCAGAGAGCCTGACAGATGACACAGTTGAAGATATTTTGTTCCAAGAACAATTGGAAGTGCTCGTGGAGGACTTAGCAGAGCACAACACAATAAAGAAAGGGAAAACTGTTGTTTCACCACCGCAACCAGAATCACCAGGACCAAGCTTCAATTATGGTCCTCCAACAATCGGAGAAAGTTTTCACTAGACTAATGATCGTCACGCATCAGCGTCTCCTAGCTGAAACAGTGCTACCAGTGATCGTCGGCCACTCCCGAGCCTTGCAAAACGTTCCATTGTGGGCCATGCATCTCTATATTTCTTGTTTATTGCATCCAAACATTACACAAATCGCATCATATGCATTGTACTTTCTTTTCATTTACACTGTAATCATAATATGAGACATTGGCATAACCATTGCCTGATGAGGAAAATCGGGAAGCCAGCCTGCTTAGGAAGAGTTTGATCCTCCTCACGTGTTACTACCTGTGTGACCTAGGAGGTAATGGAGCCAGTATTCGTGGGAAAGTGGGCGAAATGTACAAATTCACAAGAGGCCTATACCTCGAGAGGGAGGAAAAATGATAGGTTGTGAATGAGTGTGAGCCAAGAAAATATATAGACTTCGGAGCACAAAAGAAATAAGAACATAGTAGTTGAAGATAGAAGTTCGCTACAATGAGAGAGGCATGTAGGACGACTCTATACCTTTCACATAACTTGGAGAGGAGTCGAAGCATACACCTACAAAACCCACATTTATAAAGGGACTAGCCACCCCTTTGCATCAAAAAGAAAAGAGAGAAGCCACCCCTCAGCCTAGATGTTTATTACCTCCAAGTAGGGATAGGGTTGGTCAGCATGCCTTTGAGGGTGTAAAAAAAATGAATTATTGAAAAAAGTAGGTGTAGGGCCCTAGGAGTTTGGCAAGGAGCCCATTTTATCTTGAAAGCCCATTGGTTGAGTGAGAGCCACCATAAACCCAGGGATCCAGGTCGCACCAAGTGAGTTAAGGACATTCTAGTTCCTTGTAACAGGTAATGAAGACTTCCTCGGTGCTAATGGCATGTCTTCTATAAACCATACACGAATCTTGCTTCCATCTTATGAGTCTTGCATAAGTCATTTGACATTCAGCATTCTTGATCACACCACTTTTGCATTTTGCATCACTTTGCAAGGCATTTGCCCACGTTCCAACCAGGGGCATGCCAGCTGCCTGTTTGAGTTGGAATTTTGGAAAAAGGGCGATCTTTAACCAGGGGCATGTTAACTGCTCTCTGGTTGGAAGTAGGTCTTTGACTAGGGGCATGCCAGCTACCTTTCTATGTCAAGGAGATCACTAGGACAGTGCTACCGCTAGGAGCAAGTGGGCCAACACAAACTCCTTGTTATAAAGAGCATAGGCTGAATTCATTGCCAGGACAAACCAAATCAGATTCAGGAATGATACATGGTGACACAAGCCATTCCCCTTATTACATCCTTTTAGTTGTACAAAGATTGCTCACTTGATGGGAAATTCAGAGCAGTGGACTTCGTCACATACCAGCAATACAAATAGTTTAACTTTCAAGGTTTAAAATGCAAGATGATTGCTAAAATTGCTTCTTGATCCTCAGCACTCTGCAGCCTGCATTTGAATGACAAGATGAGAAATGTCAAAAAAACGAGTGCTCGGCCTTCAAAAAATTCACCAAGCGGGGTAATTCGCAGAAAACCCCTTGACAATGTGAAATTTGCATTTGAGCAGAAACTTGCACGCACTCAACAGAATTTCACATATCAACAGCACAGCAGCAATACAGCCATCGAAAGTTTGCCATATCAGGCTAATTTGCAATAATGTCCCTCCAGTTTTGGAAAATTGCGAATATGCCCCAACTTTTTGCAAAGCTCGCAAACAAAGCCAATTGAGATTGAAACTCCAGCAAAATTCTTTAAGAGGATATTGCATGACGGTTTCCATGCCATAGAGCCAGCAGCGAGCACAATTGCAGCCGTTCCCTCTAGAGCGCAATTAGGGCCTTTTTCCTTCCTAGGGGACAATCCAGGGATTATCGCTTTCATTTTTCGGATTCTCGTTCCAGGTGGATGAGATCCTTCTATCCCTTCCTTGTTAGCATTTTCGCAGGTGCGAAATCCTACTGTTTGACCTTGACCGCGGTCAAGGCCCTTTCCTTTGCTTTTCTTGGATTTTCACGAGCGTGAAATCCTTTTGTTTGACCTTTGACCGGGCGGTCAAGGTCCTTTCCTTTGCTTTCCTTGGATTTTCACGGGCACGAAATCCTTTTGTTTGACCTTTGACCGGGCGGTCAAGGTCCTTTCCTTTGCTTTCCTTGGATTTTTGCGGGCGCGAAATCCTTTTGTTTGACCATCGACCGAGCGGTCAAGGTCTTTTCCTTTACTTTCCTTGGATTTTTGCGGGAGCGAAATCCTTTTGTTTGACCTTTAACCGGTAGTCAAGGTCCTTTCCTTTGCTTTCCTTGGATTTTCGCAGATGCAAAATCCTTTTGTTTGACCTTTGACTAGGCGGTCAAGGTCCTTTCTTTTGCTTTCCTTGGATTTTCGTGGATGCGAAATCCTGTTGTTTGACCTTTGACTGGGTGGTCAAGGTCCTTTCCTTTGTTTTCCTTTAGATTCTCGTGGGCACGAAATCCTTTTCCTTGGCTTCTGACCAGGAGGTCAGAGTCGACCTTCGACCGGGCAGTCAAGGTCATTTTCTTTCCTTTTTTGGATTCTCGTGGACGCGAAATCCTTTTCCTTGGATTTTGACCGGGCAGTCAGAGTCAACCTTCGACCGGGCGGTCAAGGTCATTTCCTTTCCTTTTTTGGATTCTTGCGGGCACGAAATCCTTTTCCTTGGCTTTTGATCGGGCAGTCAAAGTCGACCTTTGACTGGGTGATCGAGGTCATTTCCTTTCCATGTTCAGATTCTCGCAGGCGCAAAATCCTTTTCCTTGGCTTCTGACCGAGCAGTCAGAGTCGACCTTTGACTGGGCTGTCAAGGTCCTTTCCTTTCCTTTTTCAGATTCTCACGGGCGCGAAATCCTTTTCCTTGGCTTCTGACCGGGCAGTCAAAGTCGACCATCGGTCGGGCGGTCAAGGTCATTTCCTTTCCTTTTTTGGATTCTCGCGGGCACGAGATCCTTTTCCTTGGCTTTTGACCAAGCGGTCAAAGTCGACCTTCAATCGGGCAGTCGAGGTCATTTCCTTTGCTTTTTTTCGGATTCTCGCGGGCACGAAATCCTTTTCCTTGACTTTTGACTAGGCGATCGAGGTCATTTCCTTTGGTTTTTTCGGATTCTTGCGGGTGCGAAATCCTCTTGCTTGACTTTTGACCGGACGGTCATGGTCATTTTCTTTGCTTTTTTCGGATTCTCGCGGACGCAAAATCCTCTTGCTTGATTTTTGACCGGGCGGTCAAGGTCATTTCCTTTGCTTTTTCCAGATTCTCGCAGGAACGAAATCCTCTTGCTTGACTTTTGACCGGGCAGTCAAGGTCATTTCCTTTCCTTTTTTGGATTCTCGCGGGCATGAGATCCTTTTCCTTGACTTTTGACTGGACGGTCAAAGTCGACCTTTTGACATGGTGGTGAAGGTCATTTCCTTTCCTTTTCTTTGGATTTTCGCGGGCGCGAAATCCAACTATTTGACCTTTGGCCGGGCGGTCAAGGTCCTTATCCTCTTCCTTGGATATTCACGGATGCAAAATCCAGCTATTTGACTTTCGACTGGGCGGTCAAGGTCCTATTCTATCCTTTTCTTTTGGGTTTTCGCGGGCGCAAAATCCCATTACTTGCCCTAAGTCTGTGAGGACAGGGCCCTCTTTCTTGTTTGACAAATACTATGCTTGTCATGCCCCTTTTCTTTAGGCTGGTATCCCCAACTACTCGGCTGACAACCGTCACGTTGTCTGGCGACCAGGTTGACTGGACTTAGTTGCCTTGTCATATCCCGTCTTCACAAGTTGATAACCTCGATAATCCGGCTAATGAGTCCGACAACTTGTCATGTCCCAGTGTCCGAGATTTCTTTAATTTTCGCAGTATTGCATCTGCTCTCAACACCCATTCTTGGATGTGCAACATTAGCATCAACTTTGCATCTACATTCAGCATCAGCTCTTGCGTTTGTATATTGCATTGGCATTGCATTCTCAACATTTGACTCGGCATTCACATGCATCCTAGTTGCATTTTGCATTTGCATATTTGCATTTGGCAACAAGTCATTGTTGGATCGAATGGCTCCTCTAGAGGGGGGGGGGGGGGGGGAATAGAGAATTATCAATTTTAGAATTACTTCGACTACTTTTTATAGTTTAATAAA
>JAMKQA010063374.1:0-12710 GCA_024699735.1 Posidonia australis
CAGGGTTTAGTGGGCCTTCATGGGCCCAAATGGGTTTCCATGAACCAAATGGCCTAGGTTAAGGGGTTTGAGCTCAACCACCAGACCCATCCTGCAAAATTGGTAAAATTGGGGTGTCTACAGTTGGTCCTAGCAAACTACAAAGCAAAAAATAAATAGAAAAATAGCAAGATATCAAGTATCTACTAGGGCTTATTATAGATTCAGGTTGAGAGATGGAGTCTAAACTAGATCAAACAATCACAACTAAGACAGAGCATGGATGAGCAACTAGCACTAGCCCGGTTCACTCAGCTCGATTGATCAAACTCGATAGGAAATCCTAAAGAACTTTAACCTTGCTATCAAATAGATAGTTTCCATCCTATTGGTGGACAAAAATAGATCTAAAAGCCTATAAAAAACTAAAAAACAGGTGGACAAAAATCTTTATTGTTTTTATGCATGCATATCGCTAAGGAAAAATAACACAAACAAGAAAAAATGAAAGCCTGCAAGAAAACACTGTGGAATCATAGTCACCTGGCACACAAGCGCTTGAACAGGTCGCCTCTTGCTGTCGTGCCATGTAATGGCACCGTAGTTATAGGCGGCTGAATATCCAGATCCCTAATCACTAGAAAAATTCCAAATAAAAGGTTTGGAGTGTCACGAAACCTTATGAGTGCAACTCCTTGACCAAAAACAGCAACTAAATCTATAAAATAAATGAAAATAAAAAGAAGGGAGGGATACTCACGTAGCACAAGGTTGGCTTAAACTGATCCTACTGTGATCACCAATTATCTGTGGATGCGGATTTGGGTGTGATATTGGTATAGATGATGTCGTGTCCACTCACGTTAACACCTTTTGTTGTGATCGCCATTTGTCCTTTGCTTTTGTCGATTGATAAGACACCTTGTGGGAGTCATTGCGGTGGATGTGAAGGATGTGGATTCCCGGTTCATTGGATCAACGACCGAATGTTGTCCAGCGGCCTCCTCGTGCTATGTAAGATCCTTTCCCTTCAAAACAAATATAAAATTAGACTCTAGATTAGACAATAAGACACAAACATAAGCAATAGGACACAAACATGACGAATGAACGAATCTAATATTAATTGGGGGGGTGGTTCCTTGCATGCATATGCCATGGGCTAATCTATGTCATGCAATGGATATATGTAATAATAATAAAAAACGCAAGAGTTGGAAGATACTTCCTTCACCCTTGTACGTTGTGGAGTGGATGAGGAAGTGGAGACCTAGACGGAGCTCGAGAGGTGCGCATAGGCTTGGATTGAAATGATCTCTAAGGATCTAGGATGATTTCAGTAGGACTTTGCTAAGAATTGATCTCTCTGGGCAACCTTTCTCTAAAATTGGAAGGTCATCTAGAACTCAAGATCAGAGGGTCTATTTATAGAGGCTATGACGTAAAAGATCTCATCGAAATGGATTTTGGAAGCTTCTAGAAGCCAAATCAGTTTGAAAATTTGAAAATGGGGATATTTTGATTTCGTCGTCGGTGAGACCCATGACATATCTAGATATGTCGCCAGAGGGACAAGAGATAGGCGACATACTAGAATGACCTATTTTTTGGTGCGGAAAAATAAATGAAAATGTCTTTTAAAAACTAGTCGCCGCTTCTTGTGGCAACGAGCTCTAAATATTTCGACGTTTAAAAATAAAATCCAAAACTAATCAAGCAAATATTTAGTAATAGAATGCGACTCGTTTTGCATTTTTCAAGTCCTCTCGAAATCGCTAGAATATTCTAGAAAATATTTGAATTTTAAATCCAAATTCAAAAGCAAATTCAAATTTGAAAGATAAAATCCCCAATAATTACAAGAATTATGTTAAATATATCTATAACAAATTCCAATCTCATAACTAAATAAATATTTGGAAATTAAACACATGTTGAAATTATCTTTTTAAATTATAAATAATTTTAGCATTTAAAAAGTCATAGTTAATGTCATATCTTGTTCTAAATCATGACAAAAATATATGATATTAATCTTAACGTCATCCATTTTTCTAGAATTTTCTGGAATTATCTAGCATTGATAGAGATTTATATGATATTCTATAAATATTTAAGTATTTAGAAAATCCTAGAAATTAGAATAATTATAGGGAAAATCATGATAATATTTATAAATATCCCATATATTATATTAAACTCCGGGATGACATATTATATTGAGAAAGAATTCCAGGATACTCGTTGCCTGTAATTATGGCAACGAGACTAGTCGCCTATTTTTGTGGCAACGAGACTAGTCGCCACTTATGGCAACTAAACTAGTCGCTTCTATTCTTGGCAACATCTTAGTCTTTTTGCGTTCTGTCCCTATCTTTTATGTTAAATCCATAGAAACTCCTTAGAAGTCTAGAAAATACTCAAAAATCGCATGAAATCATAAAAACATCTTCTTTAAGCTCAGACTATTCAAATCTGCCACCAATTTGAGTAAGATGAGAACGTTAACTCTATCACAACTAATAATTTACACCAAAATGTTCAAGGGACTCAAACCTACCATCAGCTTAAATGGGTTAACTTTGCCACAAGAAACAATCTTGAACCAAGTAAAATCAAGAATGTTTTTAAAGAAAACATAAAATACCTAGAAGATAGAGTAGAATATCCCTAGTCTCGTGATCTGGGGAGCCTCACAGCTTCTTATCTTAAATGGACTCTAGGAAATGCGAAAATAGGATATATACAATGGCGAAGAGATGAATCCAAGGTAGGACACTTGACTTGAAAATATCGAAAGAAAATAAAAATAATAAGGGGAGTCGCCACTTAGTCTATTTATTGAAAAGATGAGGAAAACCAAGGGAAATGTAATAAAATGTGAAACAAATAAATAAAAAACATGACTCCAATGCCAATAGATAACACAAAGGTCATTGTGGGTAGAGAATGAGTAAGGACTTCTGTTACACATGAAGAAGGTGTTAGACACCCTGTATGCCTAAGTGTCGATCTTTCTATGCTTTTCCACTCATGTGCATGGCTTGGTAGTGTAATAACATTCATGAGCATGCATGTCACAAGATGTGAGAAATTATGTAAGCATGTGAGCTATCTAATGTATGTCTTTTAGGTAAGATGCATAATGTTATGTGAGCATAATTGCTGTTTAATGTATGACTCTATGGGTACGAAGTTTGATGTAATGTAAGTACAAACAGAACAAATAAAAACAAGATCAGAGAATGTTAAACAAGATTAAAACATACAAATGAGGGACTACTATGCTGTGTCCAGTGCATCCAATTTTCCCACATAGGCAACCTGCGACACCCATACGTGATATCGGTGCGTGGTACGGGCTTATGTTCTAGACAATGGATTTCCATCACTTCCTTGATGTAACCGAGACTACGAAAACCCATTGTAATCATCCAAAAACCATATTTAAACATTGACGAAGGAATACAAACATAAAAACCCTATTGAAAATATGTGAATACTCATCCTCTCTTCAAGTTTATGTCGCTGGACAATACGTCCCTCTCCAGCCATGGCCGAGGCTAGAAGGCCATGTTGGCCTCCTGGAGCAACTAAAAACCTAAAGGAGGGGAGAGAGGGATGTAACTGATGTGGAGAAAAAGAAAAAAAAAACATGAAGCCATGCAAGAGAATGCACGTGAAGGATGTACGGACGACCCATGTAGTAGTTCGGGATGCCTAGGAAGCATGCAGGGTTGCTAGAGGGCACACCTAAATACTCGGATGTAGACACTGTAGCTGGAGCACTCGTACCCATCTCCTTCAGCCTCAGTTGGGTTTCGACGATACCCATGGTTGTGAATTCAGCCCATGGGCTCCGGTTAGCTCTTCCAATGGCACCAGTGCATAGAGGGGGTAAGAGGAGAGAGGTGGGTGACGTGTAGACGAGGAGGCATGCACAGTAGGCCCTCCCCGACCTTCCATGACACTCGTCCGACTTCATGAACGTACTCCATCAACCATAGAGACAACAAGGGAGTGCTTGCGAGTGTCCAGGGTGGCCTGGACAAGAGAGAGGAAAGGAGAGGGATGCCAGAACAATCGTAAGATAGGAAGACGGGCCGCCGTTCATGCTCAATGGTCGATAGCCTCGCACGGACGACGAACCCATCGTGGAAAGCCTTAACAGTGCAACAAAAAGGTGGAAACTTGAGGAAAATTCCATTGAAAACGATGTGAACAAAGGAAATAATCTGAGCCACACACAGGAGAAGATTAAATAATCTATTAATTGGAATAGATTTGGGTTGAAGGGTTGAGATGGGTCTCATGTGGTTAGGTTAGGGTATTAGGCATGGCGGTGTGGTGGTGGTTTATGGCATGTCAAGATACATACTTAAGTCCATGTAAGCCAACAAAGAGCTACGAGTCGATGATTCATGGGTTAGACGAATCGATCAGCCCAACTGCTTCGCTACTTATAACCCAAAACACCTATGCATTCAATCTGTGGTCCTTGTTCGCAGCCATTGTACGTGGGTGCTCTTTGACAATGCCTAGTTGCTAGACTATGAGCTTATTCCCCATGTGTTTGAACCACCAGTGGGCTCTGGACTAATTGTTTGGTAGCAGTCTAGTGCTCATACCACCACAGTAAGAAAACCACTCAATTGAGTCCACTACTAAGGAGGCTCCCTCCAAGTCCACCACGACCACTACCAGCAAGGCTACAATAGACATTATCTTTTAGCTAAAGAAGGTCAAAGCGGACATATTCATTTGGAACCTTATTCAAACTTTAACTAAGCATAGAGAAGCCTTTCTCAGGTTGGCCATGTGGAAAATCGAGGAACTTTTGTAGAAATCAAATTATTTTCCTTGATCACCTCACTAATGCATGCTTGAGAAAAAATGATTGTACATTGACACATGTGTAGTAATAAACCATATATGAATTTGAGAGATGGCAAAAGTCAAGAGCTAAAGTGAGTAAATTTCTTGCCACGAGACAGATTCTATAGACAAATCGTAAGTCACAATGTCACAAAATCTATCCGAAACTATAATAACCTTACAAAACACAGACACGTACATTCAAAGTTGCTTTACCCTGTATGAGATCCGCTCCGACCAGCGTAGATAGGGGACATAAAGAAGCATATGCTGAAGCGGGTTCCGTGTTCCGGTCAATCCAGCTTCCAGCCCAGCCCAGCCCAGCCCAGCCCAAGTACATAAGAACCTCCTTTCTAGGGCTTTCCACTTTTTTGTTCTTCCCCGCCCCAACCATCCCATACGCCGCCGTAGCCGCAGCCGCAGCCGCAGCGACTCCTCTCCTCCGCAGGTACCGAATCCAGTCTACATATGATTTTCTTCTTCTTCTTCTTCACTACATATTTCTTCTCTTTTTACATCTTATTTTCACACAATCTACAGGTGAAGCAAAAGTGAAGGTGCACCATGGTTCTCAAGTACGTGCTTCGTCATTTGAATCCGTTCCTTATTCTTGAAAAGATTTGCTTGTTGTGGACCTTTTTTGTGGGTCATTTTCTTGAATGTTTAATCTATTATTGAAAAATCTGTTCTTTTTTTTTTATTGATTTTACAACATGGTAAGATTCCAAAATTTTAATCTCGTCTGGTTATTGCATTCCATGAAGTTGTACAAATAAAAGCTTCTAAATTTTATCGTGTGTGTGTTTGTGTCTATTGGGTTTCTTGTTTTTGAGCGTTATCTGTGTTCCTCAAACTACAGGACGGAGCTGTGCCGCTTCAGCGGTCAGAAGATTTACCCTGGTAAGGGTATCCGGTATGTGAGGTCTGACTCGCAGGTAAACATTATTCAACGTATTCTCTGAAATACCATGCTGTTCATTTAGTGTTTTATTGGTGAGTTTGATGCCGAGTTGCTCTTTCTTGCTAGGTGTTTCTCTTTGCCAACTCAAAGTGCAAGCGCTACTTCCACAACCGTCTCAGGCCCGCCAAGCTCACCTGGACTGCAATGTACCGAAAGCAGCACAAGAAGGTATTGTTAGTCTCTGATGGTTTCTACAGCATTCTTTTCAGTCAGCCCCCAATTATGTTTTTGTTTATGCTTTGATGTATTGCTGTAAATTTGGGGTGTGCCCCTAAAGAATATGCAATGTTAACTTTAACGATTGATTATTTTGCTAAAATTCTAGACGATTGATTGGAAACTGAATTTTTTTTTGTAATTCTGTGCTTTTTATTTCACATCTTTAAGGAACAGATTTTTCTGCGTTTGTATTGAAAACACATTTACTCAATCTTTCCTTGATTCTTTATCTATATTTACATGATAGCTACTGATTTTATATTTTTTATGTCATACATTTGAATCACACATTAGTTGTTTCTAGCATTGTTGAAGACTGACTTTGTAAGTTGATAGTTCTGTAAATATATACACAACTAAGCATAAAGCCATTGAGTTCTATATTGGCTCAAGATCTTTTTTGCATTAACTGATTTGTACTTCGTATTTCAGGACATTCATGATCAAGCTGTCAAGAAGAGGCGTCGTGCCACAAAGAAACCATATTCAAGATCAATTGTTGGTGCAACCCTTGAGGTTATTCAAAAGAGGAGAACTGAGAAGGCTGAGGTTCGAGATGCTGCTAGAGAAGCAGCTCTTCGGTATGTAACTGTTCCTGAATTATGTGAAGAAAGTGCTACACTTTCATTTGCAGTCAAACCAACCTATTTTGAACATGGTTTTTTGAAAATTTAGTTTAAGCAGGATATGCTTGACAAAAATAACAACCATCTTCATGTGGAAGATATCAAGGCTAATCTTTCTTTAATATAATTATGTAAAGAACTTATTCACCATCTTAAGTTTGTGCGTCTATTTTCAGTTTGGTGGCTGCTGATGCTTTTGTTTGGATGTCCTCTCTAGAGTGGGTTTTGATGATTTTGGAGATTTATTAGCTACAGTTCAGTAATTGTTTGATAGGATTTGGGTGGTATAACAATTTGGTCTAATGCTCAAATCATGGTTGAAAAGGAAGTCAGTGCTGATTTTAATTGTTTTTAACAATTTTTCATGTGCAAAAATCCCTTGAGGTCACCTGAGTGGTTGGGCAATGATCCCACTACTCAAATGATTGCGGACTTGAAACCTGGCTTTAGCAGTGCAAAAGAATTTTTTTTTTCTTCATGAGATATGACTTTATTGCTGAAATTGAAATTGAATCATGCATAAATACTTTTATATATTTTTTTCTTCAGATATGCCAGTGAAATGCCTTTAATACGGAAAACATTTTGTTGAACTTCAACATAATTTCTAAAAAAAAATTGAACATTGTCCATCAACCATATACATGGCCTAATTTCACCTGATCTCTATATAACAAACTTTTGGTTTCAACATACTTTCTTTCTAATTATATGCTAACAAAAATATTATCTACTATATCTTACCATCAAAATTCCATACCTGCAGTGAGATCAAAGAGCGAATTAAGAAGACAAAGGATGAGAAGAAAGCCAAGAAGGCCGAATCGATGGCTAAGACTCAAAAAACCCAAGTGAAGGGTGGAATGCCAAAGGCTCCCAAGGGACCCAAACTTGGTGGTGGTGGAGGAAAGCGCTAAGGATGGCACTTCGATCTTCTGAACCAGTTATTTTGAGGAACTTTAGGCTATCTTGCATGTTGGTTCTTTCTGAATTGAGGAATCATAGTTGTTGACGCCTAACCTTGCTTTTAATATTCGTCATTACCTTTGCTTGAGGTTGCGGTTTAATTAAATATGTTGTACAACCTTTTAGTATTTAATAGATTCAGTACGACATGACTATCTAGCACTATTTATAGAAAGTGGTTCTTAGACATCGTACCGATGAAAATTGGTTATTTCTAGTCAGTCTGGGTATTGCTATCAACCAGGGTATCTCTAAATCCGTATGAATCACTCACTGCTAGCGAGTGTACATTTTTATTTTGTGCAAACGATAATAGCGAGTAGACATTTGTTTTGTGTATATCTCGTCTTTTATTTGTAATTTGGTAGGCAAGTGTAATTGCTATCTTTGTCCGTAGGAGGGTTCTTATAGGTGTCTTTAGTATGGGTTATATAATAGGTTTACTATAGGGTTCATGCTTTATTTCCCTTCTTCCATGTAGACATTTCTTTATTTAGCTTCCGCACTATTGGAGCTTCTGTTAAATAGAAGTAACCGTAATTCGTAACTGCCTTTATCCCACCATAAGGTATGCCAGATGCTTCTGGTCTGGATATCTCGTATCTTTTTTAAATAGCCATATATTGTATGAAACTGTAGAAAAATAGAACACCAAATTAACAATTTCATCAATTGATCCTAATGTATGAAAGAAAACTAGGTTGCATGAGATGCCCAATTCCATTCTCTTAACTTGCTTACACTAACTGGAAATGAATACCATTCAAACATTTTTTTTCTGTAGATATACATTAAATACCTTCCTATGTGTTCTGTTTTGTATTTTTTTATTTTCATTTAATCTTTATAATGTAAATTTTCAACATCAATATCAGCACTAACCAATCGTAATGTTGTAATTGGTTGGGAATAGTAGAATGCGTATCCTTCTCTTGGGTTTGAATCTTACGAATTAGGAGGAAAAAAAAAAGAGAAACAGTCTTTGCTATCGTTTGCAAAAAAAAAGAAAAAATCAATATAGGCACTACTTCCTCGTTGAACTTGTTATTCTCTTCTAAATCTTTCTGAGCTTCTTTCTTTTTGGAGTCCATACTCTACTCCCTTGAGTAATCTACTTCTCTTACTCTACATTGACGATGACCACCTTTTGTAAACAAATCCTTTCAATGCACATGAAGGAATCTTGTTTTGCAACTACATGTCATTGGGAAGTGTTTAACGAAACAATCCTAACTCCATTTCCCCTTTGCAGTCCCTTTTTCGACCACTCTTTAGCATAGACTTAGGTGGTGGTGGTGTAGGTTAAGACAAAATCTATTCGTTAGTGCTGGAGAACACCTTTCTCCACCGTTCCCCTAGAGTGCTGTCCTCGTTTATTGGCTCCTTGGCGTTGGCCTTAGCGATGGTGGCAGAGCTCCTTGTTGGCGACATATCTCACGAAGGTAAGTCATTTCTTAGGATTATGAGATGGAGAAGAAGGTGCCTTTCTGGGTTTGGCACCTAAAGAAGAAGGTTGGTTGTCGTCAGGGCCTTGAGCTTCTCTAGCTGCCTCTTAGACTGACAGATATTTCTATTTTTTCTAGCTCTCCTCCTCCTATCTCTTCTACTTCCTTTCCTCCAACTTCTTTCTCTCATTGTCTCACACTGTTTGGTCTTCTCCCTCTTCCTCCCATGAGAAGATTGTGAAACTAGTCTCTTCTACACCCTCTCCCCCCTAACTTTCCGATTCACAATCAAATTTTGGGGTTTGTGTTTGTGAATCGTTACCTATGGTCTTAGAGAATAGAAATGTGGAGGCTTGCATCCCCCCTCCTCCCAATGAGCCCTTCAGTTCTTCAACTGTGGGTAACAAATCTAATATTGAGATTATTACACCAAATAATGTTTGGGGTGATGTTGGCCAATTTCCCTCAGTTGGTGACATCCATGAACCAGATGCCTCGAATAGGAGGTTTCTTGAGGACACATCATTGGAGCTCTTTTGCATGTCTATTAGTATATCAAAATATAAATAGGAGTCATTTTGGCTATCTGATTCAATCTACAATGATTTACTATAAATCTTTCAGGGAAGTCTTAACTATTTCCAAGCTTCGAATTTAGGCGATGCAAAAGGAATATGTGTTTCTTCTCTCCCTCCTTTTTCAAAACTGGCCTTTTCATCCAACGAGGATCCTAGTTCTTCTATGGGCAACTTGGATGGGCTCTCTCATCCAAGTCCTTCATCCTTGTTCGATCATCGCTATGGGGAACTCTCATTGGAGAGTCACCCAGAATCAATATACACTATTTCCAAGATGGGATAGACAATAAATTTCCATCTAGTACTGTTACAAATTATGATAAGTTAAATTTGACTGTCAATAGTGGGGTGGTGATATATATAGATCATCCTTCTCTAACTCAAAAGTATTCTCATGGTCCCACGGCATTAAATGCTCCAATTCATTTTTCTTGTGGGACAACGATATCTTTTTCTCTTTACCCCAAAATATTTTGCATCTCACTCTACATTTAATGCCTATGTCAGAATAGGCCGTCACTCCCATTTTCCTTCCAAAACCAAATCAAAAAAGACTTGAAATGATTTTTGATGTCCGTTGAACATCTCATCTTTTCGACTCCTGCTTTCTTCCACTAGCACACCATCCCCCTAACTAGCTTCCCGAAAAGTATGATTGCATGTATAGTTATAATCCTTTTGTCTCTGCTCTTCCTCTATCTCTCTAGCCTTATGAGGATAGTTGGATTTCAATTAGGTGACGACATATGAGAAGAGCCCTCTTTCTCTCTATTGCATCATAACTGATTGGTGTTTTAACTATAGTCTTCGCAAACATCACAAGACATGCTGTAGATATAGGGGATTTGGGTTTAAATGTTATTCCCCTGACCACTTCATAGCTATTTGCAGGTTCTTCTCCCCTTCACCCTTTCATCGGTGTGCCCCCTCTACAAATCATTCTTTCTCTCACTACTTCCCCTCCCTTCCCTGTTGGAACTTAGTCATGGTTGGGCTTACTGCTCAATATCTGATTGTTATTCCCCCTTTCGACGAGACTTATGAGCAATTGAAGTTTCCCACTTCTTGTGCTGTGGTAACTACTAATAGTAACAACATGTCTAGGGAAGATTTGATAGTGTACTTTTTGGGCCACTAGTTGCATGATCAGAAGTGGGAGGTTTTCTCAATTTTCGATTGCAAATTCTTAGTTATGTTCTCATCATTGTCTTTAAGGGATGAAGTGTTAAATACAAACTGGACCACCATGATCGGTATTTCCTTATCTTTTGTTCCTTAGTCTATCAACTCAAATGCTTTCCACAGTGATGATGTTGAAGGGATCAGGATTCGTATTGAAGGAATTCCTTACCATCCGTAGAGTGTCAACCTATTTTACAAAATGGTAGCTGACTTTGCTGAGTTCGTAGAGGTGGACACGAGTGATGAACATGTTCGCTATCAAGGATATGCTTGACTCAAAGGTAGGCTACACCTTGGCAAGGATCTCCCTAACTTAGATATTTTTCTTTTCCCAAAAATGTGAACCCCGTCTATTTCAACTAAGTTTGGGATATCTATTCCCCTTGTGTCTAATTTTGCCAACCCCCTCCATTTCTCCTTTCACCATAGGTTTGCTTGGTTCTAAGGGTCACTTGAAGTCGTATGGCAAACTTTTCAAAGGTGCTCGCAATCGTAGGGGAGGTAGAGGTGGTAGGGGGTCCAATGTTGGTCACAATGTCTGGACTAGAGCTCCATTTGGGACTGTGGGCTTGGGTTGTGGATTAGGGCATCACCCAGGTCCTAGGACCCTGTGAAGAACCCCCCCCCCCTCTCAGTTTGGTGATGTTGGTATTTTGCCTATGCCTTGGTTTAGGATGTTTGACTTTACTGTCCCTTCTGGATGCCAGCAGCGTGAGATTGCTCCTCCCTTTTAATGGGTCTTATTCCGGTCCACTCCCCAAACTCTCTGATTTTGTAACATCTGTGCCTAGTTGTCCATTATTGTAAAACCATGGAAATTATTGTATTATTTGAATGTGGTTTTGTAGACACCCCGATTTTGAGATGACTCATTGATAAGACTCCAGTTGTTGCTTTGGATGTGGCTGACCCTTGAACCAACCCTAAACCCATAGCAAGCCCGCAGCCCAACTAGAACTCCAAATAGGTAGGGGAGAGCACTTAGCTAGCACACCTAGCTAGCACACTTACCAAGCACATATACCCGACGCACATCCCAGGCGCACAACCATTTCGCAGGCTGCAGGCTACTGGCTTTCCACCACCCATGGCTGTTACCTCTAGTAACGAATATGCCATGGAATCTTCCTAGCTTTTCGTCTACAAGGCTCCCTGCATTCCCATGAGTTACCCATGAGAAAATCCTATATAAGAACACCCATAGGCAACCATTAGGGGAGGTTAGAAACCTTGAGTTCAGTAATCCTGTCCTGAGCAAACATCCTACATGAGCTACTCCTTCTTTCCAGCAGCATATATTCGTTTTCTGGAGCACTTCCTTGCGTCCCAAAGCATCCTTGGTCCTTCCAGAGCAACAAGGATCTCTTTATCTCTAATATCTCAAGAAGGAACATCTTGAGAGGTAGGTTTTCTACCTCTTCTTTCTCCTTTAAATCTCATTTTAGAAACATGATAAAGCATACTCGAAATCTTACATCTTGATTTGGTTTATTCCATGTCTTTGTGAGGTTTTATGATAAATATGTTTGCTCTCCTTGCGAGATGATCTCCATGCAAGTCTATACCTCTGTTGGTGAGCATATACACTGTTATTTCTAGCATAAATCTGCATGAGTTATCTTCTTTTTATTGTTTCCTTGCACACAACTCTTTGCCAAGCACATACATACTCTTGCACATGGAGATATGCTTGATATATCATTTACATGTATTCTAATTGGATTTACCCATATCATGTTTATTCCCCGGTGTAGACACCCCAAATTTCCAATTTTGCAGGATAAAGATGTGGTGGCTGAGCTCTAACCCTATCAAGGCCCTTTTAATTCATGGAAACCCAATTGGGCCCATGAAGGCCCACTTAGGCCCATTAAGCCCT
>JAMKQA010063376.1:0-16151 GCA_024699735.1 Posidonia australis
GGGGGGGGATGGGGAGAATGAGGGAGAAGAAGGAAGGCGAGTGGGGGAGGAGAAAAGGGATGGCGTGCTTGGGAAGAGGAGGATGAACGCGCGGAGGAGGAGAGGCAAGGTGAGCTGGTCGTGTCCTACGTGCATGAACTTATGAAGTCATGCAAGGTGGTAGCTGAATGCATGCACAATCGCACGTCCTACCTACCCACAAGCCCACACGAGCATACCCAACTCACATTATCAACTCACTTCCATCAATCGATCCACGAACGTGGGCTTTATACAGATCCACACTCGGGTCTACAAGCATGGTGCCACAATGCACAGTGCGAACTACGCACAGGAACACGCAAACAGAAGTCAACCTACGAGGTCTAAGTTTAAAACACAAAACCACACAAACGGACCTCAGAACAGTAACACCTGTCGAAGAATAAATTTATTAAAAAGTAAATAATTACAAAATGAATTTTACGGATGTTACATTACGAAATAAATTATTATCATTACTAAAGAAATACTTTTCATTACTGAAGGAATAATGTCCTTTACTAAACAAATACCTTTGCTTAAAAGAGAAATAACATCCTTTACAATATAAATACATTCCCTTACTAGACAAATAACTTAGCTTAGTAAATGTGTAGATCGGATCGGTCTTTAGATAGTCTGTCTTGACGACCTAAGCCCAATTAGACTTGGTCGTTAGGTTAGACTGGCCTAGGAAAAAAAGAGGTATAAACCAAACAAGTGTTTTAACCAATCGTAACCTAAATGACTATATTGTTTTTTTTCTTTAACCTTTTTTTCCTTCTTCTTCCATTTCTTTTATAAATCCTCTCTCTTACCTCATTTTTTTATGCAATTTTGTACCCTTCTTTCTATTCTTTACTATAATATTTTCAATTCTTTCATTCTCTCAAACTTCCTCAAATTCTCTAGTGAAGAATTCAATTTTAGCTTTGGACAATAAAATTTCTTTACTTCTATTATTTCCAAATTTTCTACTTATAATACCTCTATGCTTGAGTTTTGCACTTTTTAAGGTTAATGATTTCTTTATTATCAGTTTTTTATAAATTATAATGACATATCTATATGAAAATGTTTCAAGTCAGGAATATATCCCAACTTAGGAGTCAGATTTATCTTAAAATCATACAAACACAATTTATAGGTACAAAAAAACTTAAGAAACAGAATTCATGAGTTTGAGAATATGTAACTTTAGATATTACTGATGAAAATAAGTGTAATTGTAATTATTATAGTACAACATATATTTGTCTTTGAGGTGGTGGTGTAGGTCATATAATTAGACATCTTAAAAAATATATAACTATACATAATAAAGATAATATATTTAAGACAATCTAAATTGTGCTTAGGTTCTAGTGGAATAATAAATTGGAAATATAATGTAGAAGAAGTTAAAGAAGGTATAACAAAATTTATAATATAAGATGAATAACTATTTATATTTTTTGAAAATAAAAAATTTGAAACTTGTGTATAAAATTATTTAAACCTATAATTTAAAGATCATTCTTGGAATACCACTAAAAATATTATTTATAAAATATTTAAAAAAGATAAA
This sequence comes from Posidonia australis, assembly GCA_024699735.1. Lineage (NCBI taxonomy): Eukaryota > Viridiplantae > Streptophyta > Magnoliopsida > Alismatales > Posidoniaceae > Posidonia > Posidonia australis. The sequence goes on from JAMKQA010063376.1 coordinate 1,589, forward strand.
GAATTTTTAATTGAAATTTTTTTAGTTTATTATGTAAAATATCATTAATTTGTAATGTTTGGACTGGTCCTAATAATTTTCTTTATGTTTAATTGTACATTGGATAAACAGAATGGAATTTACAAAAATGAATAATTGGTTTAAGAGTTTTTTATCATCCATATTCTATTAAAGTTATAGCAAATATTATAGACAATATTGCTAAAGAATTTAAAATATATAATAAAATTAATACAATATCTTTGATAATGCTTCTAATAATAATGTTATAATGGAAATATTAAAAAGAAATTTAAAACCAATATTAAATGATGATTTATTACATTTTAGGTGTTGTTTTCATATTTTAAATTTAATTGTATGAGAATGTATAGATTGCATAAGATTAGTTTAATTATTCAAATATCGCTTAAAAATTTTCAAGAATCTAGCTATCTATGTACAAAATACGGTGTAAAATCTAAAAAATTTAAGCTAAATATTCAATATAAATAGAACTCAAGTAACAATAGTTATTTAGTAGCAGTAGATATTTCTTTAGTAATTATATTATTACTTTAGTAAGGACAAATAACAACAGATATTTGTTTAGCAATTATATTATTACTTTAGTAAGGAAAATTATTTCTTAGAAACGTCAGATTTTTGTTTAGTAATTATAGTCATCGACTTGTAAGTTGTTCTATTTCTCTAGTAAAGGATTCTAACTCTCTTGTAAAAGAAACAATTTGTCTAGTAATGGTTCTAAAAATTGATGAATTATGTTAGAATTATTTTAATCTTCATTATTTAAAAAATAATTAGATTTTACATTATAATACATTATAATTATATTACTATAAGGTAAATATGTACTTAACATATCATTTGTTGAGTTCCATCTATGTTGAATATTTAACTTAAATTTTTTAGATTTTTAACAATATTTTGTACATCTTGAATTCTTTTAGGTGATGCTTGAATAAATAAAATAGTTGATATTATATTATCTATATAAGACTTGATGCAATTTACACAATCTTGTACAATTAAATTTAAAATATGACAATAATTCCTACAATGTAATAAATTATCATTTAATATTGTTTAATTTTTTTTAATATTTCTATTGCAATATTATTACTAGAAGCATTATCAAAAGATATTGTTTTAATTTTATTATATATCTAAATTTTTTAGCAATATTGTCTATAATATCTGCAATAGTTTTGCCAATGTGGATGATCAAAAACTCTAAAAGTAATTATTCTTTTTTTGTAAATTTTATTCTATGCCTATCCAATGTATTGTTAAATATAAGTAAAGAAAATTATTAGAATTAATCCAAACATAACAAGTTAATGATGGTTTACATAATAAATTAAAAAACATTCTAATTAATTTTTTTTTATCTTTTTTAAATATTTTATAAATTATATTTGTAGTGGTGATCTTAGAATGATCTTTTAATTGTGGGTCTAAATAATTTTGTACACGAGTTTCAAATTTTTTATTTTACAAAAATGTAAATGGTTGCTCATCTTATATGTTAAATTTTGTTATACCTTCTTTAGTTTCTTCTACATTATATTTTCAATTTACTTCCACTAGAACCTAATTATAATTTAGATTATCTTAAATTAGTGATATTATCTTTATTATGTGTAGTTATACATTTTTGAAGATGTCTAGCTATATGATCTATATCTTTATCCTTATGACAAGTATATGCAGTACTTTAATAATTATAATAACATTTGTTTTCATCGGTAAGATTTAAAGTTACATGTTCTTAAACCTCTGAACTTTATTTTCTATGTTTTTTTTGTGCCTATGAATTGTGTTTATGTGGTTTGAGATAAATTTGACTTCTAGGTTGGATGTATTCTTGGTTTAAGACATTTTCATATGGATATATCATAATTTATAAAAAATTTGATTATAAAAAAAATTGTTGACTTTAAAAAACCCAAAATTTAAAAATGGAGGTATTAGAAGTACAAAAATTAGAAGTAAAAAAATTTGTTATTATCAGTAGAAGTCAGAGAGTCATAGTCCAGAGTCCAAAGACGAATTTTTGGAGAGTTAAAGCAACATTGTGACGGAATTTGGAGTCAAATTTGAATTTTTCACTTGAGAATTTGAAGAAGTACGAGAGAATTAAGAGAATTGAGAGTGTTGTAGTAGAGAATAAAGAGAAGTGTAGTGAGTTGTGTTAAAAAATGAGTGGTAAAAGAGGTATTTATAGAATAAATGGAAGAAGGGAAAAAAAAGATTCAAGAAAAAAAAATATAGCCATTGGATTAACATTGGAATCCAATGTTCATCCACTCCTCGCCGTGGTTGGTCAAACCAGCTATTGGGTGTATATCTCTCTTTTTTTTTAAATTTTTTTTCCAGGCCTGTCCGGCCTAACCCGATGACTAGGCCTAGGCTGCTGGGTCAGCCTGGTCTGTGTCCTTCTCTTGGGTAGGGTCAAAAACTGAGTTTGTTTGGACGATTTAGGATCGATTTGGTCAAAAACTGAGCATTTTTTGTAAACAACCTTTAGTAATTGGTGAGTGGAAGAGGTATGAAGAGGAAGAAAAATGCTCTTGCTGGTAGATGTTCGAAGAAGTCTACTGGACGTGAACTTGTCATAACTCCAATACAGATAAAAACTGTAAATGACGATGACAACGTCCTCTACCGAATGGAATGATAGAGAGGCAAAGAGAGAGAGAGAGAGAGAGTGCAAACAGATAGGAAAGAAAATGATTTAGAGAGAGAAGGAAATTTACTGTTAATTAATTGTGGTCCCTATTTCTCTTGCAAATTAATTAATGTCTGGACAACTTTGTCCTTTTAACATGTGTTTTAATTATAATCAACAATCTGAGTATTAATGGTGGATGAAAGGCAGCTCATCTTATTAAAGTGAGACCCTGGGTCTTTTTTATCTTGTGTGTATATATAGATATACATGTAAAAGTAGGTGCTCACAGGAGATGAGGGTATCAGAGCAACAAATTACAAGAGAAAAGATTAAGAGATGTATGTACTCTTGTTCTCATCATATTGTACTTCTCTCTTGTGACCATGGATATTGACTGGTATTAGGTGAACGTAGTGTATTCTTTTGTTCCTCTTCTTCTGTTATCTTTGTCCTTGTGTTTGTATAATTGTTTGTACCAGTGCTGCTTTTGTGAATTCCCAATCTGAAAATTTTGAGGGGCTCTTGGGAAGAAAATTATTTTCCTTTTCTTTTAGGAAGAGATTTGAGTACTTTACGTTTAGGATTCTTTTCACTGTTGTTACCAGAATGAATAATGTTCCTTAATTAATTGCTTTTATACCCTAGTAGCTCAAACCTGGGATAGAAAATTATTCACTTCGAAGTGTTTGGAAGCTTATGCGAAGATCTCAACATCGAAAATTGATGTTCCAGGCATCTTGTTGGTTGTTATCCACAAACGCACATTGATCTATGAATGCAATTTCAAAAGAAGTGAATGTGGAATTGTTGATAGAAGTCATGACTTCTTGTGATGTGTCAATTTAACAATCATGTTTGCTGTAATCTCTGTATGTAATTATGACTCCCATAACTGCTGATCCGTTGCTTTCCTGTACTACTGTAACCAGGGCGAGGGAAAACTATTTCTTGTGCTGCACATCATACTGGTGGATGGCAGTATCTACTTGGAGGATTTGGACATTAGAAAAAGGTGAGAAACTGAAACAGTAGCATTTATTATACGGCAGCAGGCATTCTGAAGAGGACCACATGATTGGCAAGTGTTTGCTTGTTTATGACTGAGTAATTCTGTAACCGTCCATCTTCACACTCATTGTTATGTCAATTATTTCATTGGTATCTTCTTCTTGAAAGCAAAGCAAGTTGCTGAGTTTGACCTGTTAGATATCTGATAGTCGGACACCAGCTCTTGGTTTCAGCTAATGGCGTTGACACTGAGGTTTGAGTTATCTAAGGTTCAATTATGAGGCATGAATTGTACACCTGGATTTCAATGTTAAAAGGGTTTCTGGCATCTTCTGTTAAATCTGTTGCCGTTGTCATGTAAAACTCCTAGAATTCTTCTTAAACCAAACTTCCTAAGTTTGTCCACACGAAAATGGCTGGTTACACTACTTCGAATACAGGATTGACTGTGTTCGGACCCTGTAACTAGAGATATTTCATTTTCTATTTTATTTATGAAGATTCATTGGAGTTTCTGAATGGTAGATGTTGATTTGAGGATGTCACTTACTCACTTGGAGTGGGAAAAAGTTGTTATACTGTCTAATGCCAATAACTAGCACAGGTGGGTAACAGTTAGAAGCTATCTTTTAAACCTGATAAATGTGAAACCTTTATGGTTTGTAATAGAAAAAGGGCGTTAAACCCCAAAATGGACCCTAAAATCTGAATAATGTGAAAACTTTATGGTAGATTTTGAGGTCCCGTGTACGCATTCTCTTTGTAATAGCATGTGTGGAATCTGAAGATTCCAACTTGGAATATCTTATGTTTCTTTTCATTTCATTTTTTATTTTGTTATTGGTTTAGGTGAATTTTTATGTATGTCTTAGGATTCGAACCTAGGATCTGTGACGAGTTTAAAGTTCTCTTAGTTACTGTGAAAATGAAACATTGTCTGTTTCTTTTCATTTCTAATAATAGCAATGATAATCTTGTATTCTGAAATCGAAGGTTCATGAGCCGTGAGATAGAAGTAAAAATTTTCTCCACAATGCACCGGACACGTGGGGAAAGTTGGACGGTTGAATGATGTGGAGAGAGGTTTGCAAATGGCAGTTTCGCCCTCCACCGTTGGACAAATGAAGGCTTTTCAAAACTGGTCCTAAACTCGCCTGTCTCCAAAATTCTCTGAAAGCCACTTGTTATATCAGTTCTCTTTCTCTGTTCCTGACATTATGTTCCCTTCTCTGGATGGCTATCCCATGCTCTTTCTTGTGTCCTTGCTTGTGGCACCGTTTGGTTAGGGAAAATTCCTTGCTTTTGCTGGTGCTGCTCCAGTCTTGGGAGTCGTTTTTCCTTACCAAACGTATTTTAGGGATTCTGCTTTTTGTAAGAATCAACTTAAAGCTTGAGAAATGAACTGGCGAGATTTTGCACCTTCTCTTGAGAATCAGAATAACACGGTGAAAAGACTATACTGTCCTCCATAAGTTTCATCATTTACATGAAATTACCATCAGTAATTACTATATTACCATCATTGATTACTCCCACCGTACCGATTTCTCGTCACTTATCTTCCTTTCTCCTTCAGCTCCAACCCTTGCCGTCCAAATCTGTTGGGTCTCCGGCACAGGCCTCTGATCTCCTCATTGAGTTGGATTGTGACCGCCGTTTCCCGTATTCCCCTTTGCTCCCTCGAGTTCGTGTTGCCCTCTCCTCGTCTACGATCCATCCTTTCTTTTTTGGTTGTTCTCGTCGATCCGCTGATAAGAACAAAACTATTTTACGATATGTGTAATATATTTGATTATGCTTGTGTTTAATATGAAATCATTTGTAAATTGCTGTATGCCAAAAGAACAATCAAATCTATTTTTGACGATCTGTTTGATATGAAATCATTTGTACCATTGTATTTTTATAAAATCAGTTATATGTTTGTTTTATATCTTGATTCCACTAGAACATAAATTGAATTGTTGTAGGTGTCAAACACTAAAAAAGATTAAGTCCTAGATCTCTCTGAAGAAACCAATTCGTAAATCTGATAGACAAAGATTGTGGTTCTCATTCATGTGTCAAAAAAGGTTTTATTACTGTCAATGGCAAATAACAAAAACTTTGTAGACTGAATTATGATCAAATATGATTTCTTATTGTAAGTTGTTATTTATTATTATAACTTCCAATATTCATTTTAGAAAGCATGAAAAATGATAATTTAGAAATCTACAACGATCATACTTTCATTTTGAAGTTATATTGATGATGTACAATATATGTTTGAAGTTGAGATTCTTAGTCAAATCCGCAGGTGTTATGCAAATACATAGGCCCCTTCCCTTCTACCAGAGCGAATGAAGGGTACAACAGGTGGTAAAGGCCCTCTGTCATCATTAGACTCATCAAGCTATTCAAACCAGTCCAACCTGACCATTAATTCAGAAGAGTTCTAGGAATGGGAGGACGAATTCTTTGATAAGGTCTTTCAAGTGGTTGCAGAAATGGTAGTGAACATACAGCGAATAAGGCATGCCATTTTTGGCATAATATACTATTCTTTGAATTCCTTGACTTTCCTTTTCCTCGACTTGAAGGCTGCAGCGAATAAGCTATGGTTCACTTGACGCTTACGGTTTTGTTTTAATATTTGTGGTAAGTCTTATGTGCTATCATATTTTCTGTTTATCTAATAAAGTTTCATGTTTTAAAATATTGGGACACAAATAAAGTCCCATGTGAGTTGCTCATCTGATTTTCTATTCTCATAGGTTGCAATCATATCATTTTTAACTTTTTAAAATGAAAACTGCAATCAAGTATTGCAGCACTACAAGTAAAGGATGGAGGCCATGTCTATTGACTCCTCATGAGCCTGTCTTGTATAATAGTATTCTGACTTTGTCTCCTGTTTTGATGTGTCCACATATCATAATCAAGATGCATGGAGTGTTCTGAGTGTGGCAATTGTTACACTAGGTGTGACTAGTGGTACTCTTCTTGTTTATTAGTATCTTATTATTGGTTATTTGATAAATATGTGCTCACACTTGATGTCCATTTAGATTGGTAATGGAAGAGAAACAGTGAGGAGAATGCAATCAGGAGTTCAGACCTGAACATATTGGTTAAAAGCCACAAGGAATCACATTCAGCCAACGGTTTTCACATTTCTATGCCTTTAAAGTAATGAATCGTTTTTTGAGGTTGTTGTTTGTTCCTTGAGCTAAGGGACTTATAATTCACTTCAATGCAGACTTATACTCATGGGAGTATGGGACCTAACAGCAGCCTCCCTCCCACAACATTCAGCCAACCACAGCCTCCACCCACCTATTCACAGCCATGGTACAACACCTCATCCAGTCACTAGGAGGCATTAGGAGCTGCCAATGGTAAGAAACAAGCAAGGAGGTTTACACTTGTTATGTTACAAGGAGAAACATTCCAACACTGCACATTGGAGCGACTCCCATGTCGACGTGTTTGTTCATATTTGTGCGTAAAAAGTGAACAACGACTACACAAATGATGATTGGTGGGCCACATGGACGTAGGTGACAATTTCAAACTGTCTCCATTATAATATGATTGTTTAATATCTATTCATTTTATTTATTTTTAAGTTTTTCTATTATATTTTCAGAGGTTCCCACAGGCTGCCTAGTTCCAACATGCTGGCATCACATGTAAAGAAGAATTGAGCGTAATGTTTGATGGGAAAGTGGCCATTGGTGAACATGCATACATTCCGAGCTCATCGCACCCACCACCTGTGGATGTGGATGATGATTTGGATACCGTCCCTGACCTTGATGAAGGATTTGTATGGCTTACTAGTGGTACTAGTCCATGTTCTTCTCCTTCTTGGATCAGACTCTATTGGATCGACATGCTCCTCTCCAATGATGCAATTGTCTCGTAAGAAGTAGCTAACTATCTAACTAATTTGAAATTAAGGACTAATCTAAAGGATTATATTTATAGAGCACTCGTTACATTTTTCAATAATAAATGGTAAGACTCTGGAGCCAATTTCCCATTTCAAAAAGCTATCAAACTGGAGTTTCAAAGATTTTTGAAAAAAAATTAAAATTAAGGATTAATGATCTTGCAAATAGCTAGAGTCTAGTGAATAAAATTGATGTGAAGATTCTTTTTGTTGAAGTGAAAATGAGATGGACGTGTGGTAACTCGTTACTAGCACTCAGCAAAAGTAAACATCTTTTAACATCTATTTCTGTAAGTTAACAATATACCAAGAAAATAGGAACGACCAATTTGGGTTGGAAAATGAAAGCTCTAGAGGTGACCTCACATTATGGTCTATTGTTAGCAACAAAATGCAACATGCAGTGAGAGATTGATTAAAATGAGAAGAAACCTTATCAGAGCCATGGATTGTGCATTTTGCATCTATCTTGCATCCATGTTTCCTCTTGATCCCTTTGTACCTATGGAAGTCATGGATTGTGCTGCCAGAGCCTCTGGTTGGAATCCATAGTTGAGTTTGCCAACGAAACTCAATTTTCGATGAGGTAGATGGGTGGATTGTGTGACCCCTTCGACACCTGAGTGTCTAGGTACGTTCCCCTACATATCCTCTAGCTTCCAATGCTTCAAGCATCCATCTATCATCCATGCACTTGCACTAGGAGCAATGAAAAGTTCACTACTCTGTTATGTATCCTGTAGCTACGTACCAAATGTGAGGAAGAAGTCGTGGGCTGGATGCACTGTTTGGACAGACATCTGATTGAACTCTTATGCATCTTGTCTACTTATTTTCTCTCTGATCATGCATTGATTTCTAAGTTTTCCTCCCGTATCTACATTTTTTCACTTGCATTGCATGTTTTTTTGCTTCCTCCCACATCCATTCATTTATAGGGTGATGACAATTATTATGTCGGATCTTTTTGTTCGACGGTTCAGGATTAACATAGCGTTTTTGAGCATTAGATTACATTATTTCTATTCCACTTATATCATTTGCATCAGCATAACAAATGGCTTACATTCATTTTAGACTTAGCAAGCATTTATAAGCATTTGCGTTAGCGATACACAAGCCAGCGATTAGCCAATAAAGATCGATTTCTCAGGTGTATGGGGGTGTCTAATACATTCCTCATGCTTAACAGGAGTTCTTACCCTTTCTTTGGCCTGCGATGACCATTTGTGTCATGTCCATTAGGCACGGAGTATGCACACATTCATTTAGTACCCATTTTGCATTCATTTGCATCCTTTCCTGCATTCTACATGCATTCAGTTTTCTTCATCTTTTATGTTTTAAAAGATTAGGTGGCGACTCCCTTATTTCATTATCCTTGTTTTCTTTGTTTTTTGTTGTTTTCAAATCGATGTATCATTCCTTAGATTCACTATCTTTGTCATGACCTTATTAGTTCGCAAGTTCAATTTTTCGTACCAGACTCACAGGTCCCTACTTATTGATAATGGTCATGGCATAGCTGGCAACTCCACTGGGGATACAAGGCTTCAACTTTCATTTTTTAGTTTTTTGCTTGTTTGTTGTTTTGTGATCATTTGTTTGCATTACATGCTTGTTATCACATGCCTTTTGCTCCCCGAGTGGTTTCTTTTACATACTTGCTATGCCACAGTACACACACATGCGATGTTGCCTACCTTTTGATGTGATGGATGTTTTCTTTTTTCACCATCATGTTTACACGACACGCGCACATGCTACAATGATGCCTTTTGCCTGATGTATGCTTGCTTGTTGGCTATGCTTCAGTGTTTTCTTCACCTTTTGCACTTGCCATTCTTGGGAAAGTAGAGACATGCTTGCTTCCCCTTACTGGTTTAATCTAAAATCCACTCCAATAAAAAATAATGTTAGGCAGAACTAGAGACTTCAATGCACTCTCTCCCCTATCTAGCTTAATAAAACTCGCAAGTAAAAGTCAATAAAGTATATCGCATGTATGATCATTTTAGAAAGTATGCATCTTCTCCTCTTCTGTGTCCACCTACAGTCTGCGAAGAACAGTCCCGGTCTGTTGTTCTATTTCTATTGGCGTAGGATGCGATGTCGATTTGTTCTTCTTTATTTGGGGTCGTGTCGCTGTTAGTAGAGAGTACAACCCATGTTTTGGTAGGATTGAGGCTCCTAACACACCACCGTTCTATAGCTCTGGCATAGAACGGGACCTTACTTAATAGCTAGAGTCAAACCCAAACGTATGAGTGAGTTTTGGGTGTTTGGCTTTACTCGGGACATACATTGTGCACATTCTAGGACATTCATCTGCATTGTGTGCCATGCATGCCACCTTAATAATTTGCATCCATGTTCGTGTCCTTGTTCAGGTTCTAATACTTGTTGCCCTTGCCTGTTTTCCATAAGTAGCTTGTACGAGGCCCTCAGCCAGGAGCTTGAGCGTCTCTATTGCGGGTTTGCTTCCCACGGTCTCTCCCATCTGTTCTTGAGTTAGCATTGCTTTGACCATAGCTCGTTCTATGGTTTGTGCCTCCTTTTTTCATCGCAGCCTTGTTTGCACCTGCTTGCAGTTTGCTATGGTGCAGTAAATCAACGAGTCTCCTCCAGTTGCTTCGGAGGAGGTCCTAACTTCGGTCCCTTTGTCCCTGTCTACCGTTTCTGTTGCCTTTTCCTCCTCCCTTGCGCATCACTCCCATGCAATCGAGGGTTTTGATCCCCCTGCTCTGGGACCATGGCAAACCTTCATCGGTTTGAAGCTTGACGTCGAGGTCCCTTCGATGACGGACTCTTAGACTTTGGAGATCTCGCATGTTGTCCCTTCCCACTTTAGAATCTAGTCGGTCACAACTGCCTCTCTTGGAGGGTCTCTCCTTGTTGTCTTTGCTATTTTCGTGCCCTCGTTGACATTTGTACCTTCAGTTTTTGGCCTATCGGTCGATGGATCCTTTGCTATGCAAGTGCAACATTTGTTGGCTCTTGCGTGGAAGCTCTGAGACATGGCTTTTGCTCACCTTCCTTCATCTTTTTCCTTTCTATTGATTCCTTGAGTTTCGGGTGTGTGCCACTTCAGCCCCACCAGCACCCTTTACCACACCAGTTGTGACCATGTCGGTGGAACCTTACACAACTCTCCTAGGTATGGAAGCACACGAGGAGTCTCGATACGGTCACGGTGAAGATGGTGAATTCAGAGAAGATGACTAGACTCGGAAACACCAAGGAAAGATAAGAAAGGATAAGGAAAGGAGTCGTCACCTAGTCTTTTAATGAAAAGACGAGGAAAACCAATCATAAAGGAAACACTAAAAGAAATCAAGGCGAAGAAATATATACATGCTCCGAGCCTAATAGATGTAGTGCACAAATCAATGCAGGCTAGAAAAAGGGTAAGGATTCTTGTTACGCATGGGGAAGGGGTTAGGCATCCCCATGTGCCCGAAGAAATCGGTCTTTCTAAGGTTCCTACTTGCTAATGGTCTATTGTGTGTATACTTGTCTACTCTGAATGCACATGTCGGAGATGATTGTGAAAAATCAAAGAGAAGAAATGAATAAAAAAGGAAAAATGATAATCTGAGGGACAATATAGGCATTGCAAATGCCACTTTACTGTACGTCCTTGGGAGATGAGGAAAATCGTGAAAATTGGGAATACTCGAAAAGCGTCACGTAAATCAGCAGAAACTTGAAGAAATCCATGAAAATCAAATTGGAGAAAATAATCTTCGTTCGGGTCAATGTCGGCATTGTTAAGTCTATTAGTGTACGCATTCGGGCGATGGAAAATCAATTCAAAATCATGAAAGTTGGAAAAAATCCAGGAAATAATAGGAAACTCAAGTTTGAAATGAGTTGGAAATGTGTGCACTATGCAAGGAAGAAGGCATGAGAAAATATGCATGAAAAAGGCAACAAAATGTACAAGATGGATGAGTGAGTGAAAAAAGTAAATTCTAGGGGTTTTTGTGCAAAATTCACATGTCTTGAATGAAAGCTGAGATTCTGGGGCTAAATTAGCAAAAATACTTAACAAAACACTCTTTATGCCATTTGGAAGAATTTAGGGGTCAAATGTGTAAAACTATGCATTTTTGGTTAAAATCAGGATTCCTAGGGTTCAATATGCAATTTTGTTAGTAAACACATGTATTTAATGCAATTCTAAAGAAATTCAGGGTTAAATGTGCAAGAAAATGGTCCTAAGTTTGAAAACTTGAAATTCAGGGACTGTTCTGTAATTTTACTTTAGAAAATATGCATTCAGTGTGAAATCAATGAAGTTCAGGGTTAAAAATGCAATTTTTGAACACATTGAGTAAATATTTGAATTCTCAGAGTTTAATTTGCAATTGTGCTAGAAAGTTAAGAATTCAGAACAATTTTAATAAGGCTTAGGGCTTCTATGCAAAATATTGGACTTAAAATAAATGAAAAGTTAATCAGAAGGTTTATGCCAAATTTTAAAGCCTGGAAAACTTTATCAAAAAGGTTGAACGGTCACATTGCAACTTTCCAAAACAAATATTATTAAAATGATTTAAAAAACTAGTGTAGGGACCTAAATGCAAGAAATAAGGATCTATGTGTAAGAAAAGGAAAAGATCCGAAGTTTATTCAAAAGAAATTGTATTTAAAAAAAAAAAAAAAAAAAGAAACACGACGACCGCCAATGACGGGTCCTCGCCGTCGACGATTGTCTGGGATGCTCTTCCAGGGCATTTCGACGCCTGATCTGGCATCGGAGCTCTCTGAGAGCAAGAAGAGAGGAAGGGGGAGAGATCTGATGGCTCCGATGAGGCTTCCAAAGGTCGGAGGTGGCTACCCACCTCCCTCGCTGTCGATGTAGCTCCGGTGACGGCGCCGTGGAAGAAGGAGGTCCTGGAGGTTGCGGCGCGGTGGCTCTGAGCTTCCGGAGGGCTAAGGACGAGGAGAGGAAGCTTTTCCTCCATCCAAAGGCTCGAAACGCTCCGCTCTTCCACCTCCTGATCGAGTTGCTGCGATGTTTCGACGACTGCAGTTGTGGAGGCGACTCGGGGCTCGATTCGGGGTCTTGGCTGCTTCAGAGCATCGGGGAAGTTTTGTAGATTGTTTCCCTGGGGTCGGTGCACTACTGCGAGGCGTGGAGCTCCGAATCGCATTCCACTGTTCACCTTCTTCCCCGGCGACGGCGAAGAGTCACGATTTTGGTGAGCAGCTTTTGGTGGCTTGCATAGTGGTTGAGGCGGCGTCCAGGGAATCAGAGAAGCAAGGGGAGACTAGACCTAAAAGAATGGAACACACCAGGGCACAAATTGTTCATTGGATTCGTGCCTCCATCTACGATGTCGGAAAACGTGTCTGGTGACCCTAAAAACCCTGATTCCGGCCAAGGCAGACAGTGAGAGGACCTAGGGAACCAGCTTTGATGGAAATTGAAGTCTGAGGGGAGCTTACTAAGCTGGCAGAGAAGATGACCGTTGGATGTCGCCGGAACTCGCCGGAGATAGTCTGAAACTTGAATTTTCCTCCTCCCTTAGCTTCTCCTCTGATCTGAAACCTCTCTGGTTGCTCTGGTTGCTCTGGTTGAGAGAAAACTCCTTGGTGGCTCTCCTATCAATTTTCCAAGTTTTCTCTCTCCTTTTTCCCTTCCTTTTTTCTCTTGCAAATGGGAGGGTATTTATAGGCTTTCAATGGCTAGGTAGGTTGTTATGGTTAGAGTGGGAAGTAGTTAGGTTATTAAGGTGGAGTGGGAAGTAGTTAGGGTTGTTAAGGTGGAGTGGAAAGTAGTTAAAGTTGTTATAGTGGAGTGGGAAGTTGTTATAGGTTATTAGGGTTTGAGATTAGGATTTAAGGTTTGATTTAGGGTTCTAAATTAGGGTTTTGAACTAATCCTAGGGTTTTGGATTAGGTTTTTGATTTTATTTAGGGTTTTGAACTAATCCTAGGGTTTTGGATTAATTCTAGGATTTTGGATTAGATTTTGGATTTTATTTAGGGTTTTGAACTAATCCTAGGGTTTTGGATTAACTCTAGGGTTTTGGATTAGGTTTTGGATTTTATTTAGGGTTTTGGACTAATCCTAGGGTTTTGGATTAATTCTAGGGTTTTGGAATAGGTTTTTGATTTTATTTAGGGTTTTGAACTAATCCTAGGGTTTTGGATTAATTCTAGGGTTTTGGATTAGGTTTTTGATTTTATTTAGTGTTTTGAACTAATCCTAGGATTTTGGATTAGGTTTTGGATTTTATTATATATATATTTTTTAAGCTTGGAAGTTATCGAGCCCCAGGTGACCCAAGAATTTTACCAAAAGGAAGAAATATTACATATAGGGAGGACATCCACCAAAGCCCCATAGATAAAATACAGGCTAACCAACAAATTCCCAAGAAGACCACGTGATAAGCATGACAAAGGAATAACTAAATGACACCCAGTCATACAACATTGCTAGGAGGACACCGCAAGCGTGCGATGGCTAAACCACCAACCATCATGCAAGCTACTTCCATCTAAAACGGAGGTAAGGCAACCCACCCTTTTCCAAAACTAGTAGCCCTTTGATGGTCTTCGAAAGGTCTTGAAACTTAAGGATTCTCTTGAATAATTGTGAGTCAACGCCTAGATTAGCAAGGGCATCTGCCGGTGCATTTGCCTCCTTGAACGTGTGCATTATGTGATTGGCTTGCTTCACCTGGATAGAAACATTCCTCCAATCATTGCGTAGACGCCAATGGGGGCACCTGCCAACCTGAAGCATGTCCACCAGAATCTTAGAATCCGATTCTATCACTAGGTTCGACAGCTCAAGTCCTAGATGTAAATACAGAGCCAGACCATCTTTTAGAGTCGTGAATTCTGCCATCAGGTTGGTGCATCTGCCATAAAAGTTGGTGAACACAACAATGAAACGACCACTCTGGTCCCTGATGACACCTCCCCCC